>MU788007.1:62695-78948 GCA_026770625.1 Nicotiana glauca | reverse complement strand
TTGCTCATGTACTTGTGACACCGGGTTTCTGGGATGGTTTACAACAGATTTGTACTAATTATTATTATTTAAATTTGAATTCAAGTAGTGAACTTTTATTTATAAAAATGGAAGGAAAAACCTTAGATTTTCAAAATTATTGAAAAGGGAATTAATTGGCTGGCCTGATAGCGGTGTCCGGCGCCACCACGACCCTTGGTGGATTTGGGTCGTGATAAATTTTTTTCATGTAGTGTTTCTTAATTAATATCCAATGATTATCTATATTTATCGAGAAGGTTTAAAGTTTAAGTTGATTTACATATAATTCAAATAACTCAAAATATTTAACGTTAAATATCAAAATAGAGTCGTATTTTCACTTACATTATTATAAAAATAATTATTATTGAAAAATAAGTTTTAGAAACTGAAATTTTAAAATAGAAATATTTTTTGAAAGATATCAACACACCAAGTAAGAGTTCAAGTAGTAGTAAAAGAGTCAAGTCGTATCCAAAGAGTCCTTCATAGTCTCAACCTTTGATTTTTTTGCCATAAATATGAGTTATTATTTTGCTTCTTGACTATTTCTATGATCTAATGACACCGGCGAGAATGATACAAAAAAAGAAAAATAGAATTATAACTTGGAGATTTGAGTGATGGTTAATCTTTTTAATGTAGTGTTTCTTAATTAATATCGAATGATTATCTATATTTATCTAGAGGGTTTGAAATTTAATATTATTTATATATAATCCAAATAACTCAAATATTTGATATGGTTAGTGTCCCCGTATCCGTGCAGGTGCTAATACTAGTTGATAATGATGGCGATTATGGCTAAGAAACCCACATATAAATTAGTGTATACATATGCACTTATAGTTACAGATACAGAAGGCGCAATCGGAGCACTAAGATCATGGGGTGAAGGCATACTGTCATTACAGATGGTGGTGGTGGGTGGTGGGTGGTAATAATTAATAATGGTGAGTGGTGGTGGTGGTAGTTTATATTGGTGGGCAGTTCCACCTTTGGTTGTTGATGGTGATGGGGTGGTTAGTTGTGGTAGTTGAGGTGAATGAGTTTGTGGTAGAAAATAATAGTGTTGGGGCTAGTGGGGATGATGGGTGGTGGTTGTCAATAATGGTGACGGCTTGGTGGTGGTGGTGGTGGGTGACATGGTGATAGTTGATAATGGTAGGCGGTAGTGAAAATAATAATTAATGCGGATGATCTTAATAAAATTAAGTCTTTGTTATAGATCTTTATGCTTTTATCCTCTTACTCAGTCACGACCCAAATTCCATCATAGATCGTGATGGCACCTGACACCGTTGCCAGGTAAGCCAACCTTAATTCAACTAATGAGTCCTTATTAATTTACCAAAAACAACCTCATCATTTTTTCTTAACAGTTAAGTTATTTAACAATCAATAATTAACATGTTCGTAATAATATAGGTACATCCCAAAATAATAGTCTACAATGTGTGCCAGGAACTAGTGTCACAAGTACTAGGGCAACTAGTAGAATGTACAAAAAGAATACCACTGTCCTACTGCCCGAAACAGAATAAACAGTACATAATAACAACAAAAGAATAGAAACTCCGGTATGTTGCTGAATGGCTCAGAAGGGGCAGCTCACTGTGAGGTCTCGGTTAAGTATTAGAAACGTGCGCTAGACTGGTAGCTAGATGTACCTACCTTAGATCCTATACATTTAAGTACAGAACCATAGCATGAGTACATAAACAATATGTACCCAGTAAGTATCTAGTATAACCTCGAAGAAGTAGTGACGAGGGGTCGACTTGACACGTACTAGGGTCAACAATAACATAATTTAAGTGTTACACTAAGCATGGATCTCATAAATAAATAACAGTTGATAACATGAAGTGAAAAGCTTTTTCATAGATAACATTTCAGTTAACAATCCATATTCCAAGGCATTTTAGACAGTTCAAATCACAGAAAGTACCAGGCAAGTAGAATGCACAAATAGTGTCGATGTCGTACGACCCGTTCCAACATAAAAAATAAAATGCGCACTGTCGGAGGGTCAAACGATGCGAACCATATATGCATCTATTACCCCGCTCGCGAATCATACATGCGACGCGATCAGCCACAGTTAAACTCATCAAACATTCAATCAATAATTTTACCAGGAAGGCAATTATCCAAAGTAATGTCAAGTTTATCTTTAACGGTCAAGAAAACGATGTTTGACTTTCTAGAAATCCATTTGCCAAGTTCAATATGATTTACAAATTTTGAATTCACAATAAAGTTACAAATACAACAAGTAAAACATGCTTTTTGGTCCTAGACTACCCGGACTTAAACATATTAGTAGCTATGCACGGACTCTCGTCACCTCATGCATACGTAGCCTCCGCAATTAGTGGCTAATATTCAATTATTTTTCCTATGGGGATAATTCCCTCTTACAATGTTAGAAAGAAGACTCACCTTGCTCCAAAGCTTACTTCCAATAGCAAGAACACACTTAAATCCTCAATTCAGAGCCGAATGAACCAAAACTAATCAAACGGGGTAAGAACTAATGAATACACACTCGATAAATCATATTCTAACTATTAAAATAATTTTTCAACCCTAAATACAAGTTTCCTAAATTCCATCCCCGGGCCCACGTGCCCGGATTCCGGAAATTCTCGAGGGATGTTTTTACCAATAACCTAAGGATTAAGAATATATAATTTTTACTTCATTTCATAACAAATTTTATGGTAAAATCTTATTTTTATCAAAACCCTAGGTTTTACTCTAAATCCACAATTTTCACAAATTTACAAGGTGTAACATACCCTTAAACTATGTATTAAACTCACATTATGTAGAAATAACTTACCTCACAATGCTAGGCCGAAATCCCCTCTTTGGAAGCTCCCAAATCGCCCAAGATTGAATGAAATATGTCAAAAAATGACACATTTTCCGTATAAAATGAAGGCATTGCCTTCTGCGATTTCCGCACCTACGGTTAGGGGACCACATCTTCGGTCTCACTTATGTGAGAAAGTGTCCGCATCTACGGACTTTGCTTGGTCTGGCTGGGGGCCACATCTTCGGTCTGGGGCCGCTTCTGCTGTTCCGCTTCTGCGGAAAAGGAGCCGCATCTGCGGTTCCTGGCTCCTCCCCTGGGGCCGCACCTGCGAAGGGTTGACTGCTCCTGTGGTCTCGCACCTGCGGCTGTCTAACTGCAGGTGCAGTTATGACATCAACATGTAGCTTCAGCTCTTTCCTATTTTTCTAACTCAACTCGAGCCTCGTTCGATTGACGCTTGGGATCCCTGGGGCCTACCCAAATATACCGACAAGTTTGAAATCATAAAACGGACTTGCTCGGACCTTCAGAACACCCGAAACAACGCTAAATCAAAGAATCACCCCCTAAAACTAATTGAATCAAACTTATGAACTTCATGTTTTTCAATTCACATCCACTGCGACGAAACACACTTATACCACTTGGATAGATACCAAATTTTGCGTGCAAATCTTAAATGACAATACAGAACTATTTCCGATCTCGGAATTCCATTTGGAACTCGATAACACAAAAATACGCTCCAAACCAAATATTTAGGAACTTCAAAATCCTTAAGGAATCAACTTTCACTATTAGGCATCAAAACGCTCCCAGGTCATCCAAAACTCGATCTGGACATACGCCCAAGTTTGAAATCATTATACAAACCTGTTGAAACCTTCAAATTCGGATTTCGAGGTCGTTTACTCAAAATGTTGGCCAAAGTCAAAACTTGGCCTTTTAAGCCAACCTTAAGGAACCAAGTTGTTACATCTCGCATTTTTCGTATGTTAAGGTTTCGTCTTCAGTTAATTGACGTAGACTCGAGGATGAGATTATCTTGAGGTTAGCATATTTATGCTATTTATAACAAGCAATAAGTAAGTGCCATGAAGGATAAAGGGCACACGAATTAAAAAAATGAGTTTCGTTGAAGGTTGTTGATTTGGGATAAACTACGAGCCGAGCAATAATCCCCGATATTTATGGACTAGTACCATACAATGTACCATATGACCATATTAGTATGATGTATAAAGTGTATTTAAAATAAGTAGAATTTTAAGTAATTTGAGATAATTTTTAATTATGCGGGTAATTGGTTAATTATCGGGTAACGGAACATTACCTAATTAACTAATTAGTGGATAAAGATTAAATTTCCCACCCCCCTCCCCACGTTGCAGCAGGCCACTTCATAAAGAGATGACTCTTAGTCACTCTTGATATGTGGCAAAAGGAAGTGTTACCCAAATCACTTCAATTCCAAATATCGTTCAAAACCAAAAACCATACTACAATCAATCCTAAACCTAAGAGTCATTTTCCTTGCATTCAAACCAAGATTTCACAATCAGAAGGGAACGTTAGTCATTTCCCTTGCATTCAAACCAAGATTTCACAATCAGAAGAAAACGTTAGCCATTTTCCTTGCATCAATTCCATTCCAAGAATTTTCAAAACAAGACTTTAATCAAGGTTGAAGAACATGAGCATTTTGATAACTCTTCAACTTTCCCTTCTAAAAAGACACTCCAAATCAGATTTTATACATTAAGTAACGTGGTTTAGGGCTGTAGCAACGTAAATCTTCAACAGTCCAATGAAATTTTTTAGAATTGTAGCAACGTAAAATTTTGCGACTCTAAAGGAGTACGGTGCAACTTTTTCCAAGAGCATCATACAGATATTTCCCTACTCCAGGTATGTTAAGGCTAAGCTTTTTCTTCATTTTGTATGATCTCGTTATTACACAAGTTTGATAGCGAGGCATAAAGAAAAATTCATATCCCAGAATTTATGTATATTTTGCTAGTCTCCAAGTTACAATATTTTCTTATCGGGACTTCATACGAGTATTTTCTTCTTCCAGTCAAGAGAGCAGAAAGTCTATATATATATATACAGTATCACAATATTTTCATTACCATCGAGCTATAATCGATGGACAGGCACCTATTGGACAACCTCTGATCAGATGGTAAGTTATATACCGAGCCTACTATGGTCGAACGCCTATGAGTGAACCCAGTTGGCTGAGCTATAGAGCCTAGTATGGTCGAGTGCCTATGAGCGATCCTACTACGATGGAGCAGTATATATATATATATATACCGAGCCTTGTAGGGCCGTACAACTATTTTACTTATTATATTGAGAGAATTTAGTCAGTATCAGCAGGTAAGTATATGTTCAAATTATCAGTTGAGTTTCAGCTTTCTGTATACTGCCTTACATACTCAGTACATTATTTTGTACCGACGTCCCTTTCTAGGGGAGCTGCATTTCATGCGTGCAGGTTCAGACAAATAGACGGGTAAACCTCCTCAGTAGGTGTTGCCCGAGTTCAACTTTATCGATAAGCTCCCCGTCCTTCGGAGTTGCCGGGTCTAGAAGTTTTGAGTACATCTTTGTGTATATATGTAGATAGGTTATGGGTAGGTCGGTGCCCTATTCCGATCACATTATATCTATCAGTAGAGGCTTGTAGACATATCTTGTCAGTTAGTGCAGTATGTTGAGCTTGTAGGCCTTGTACATATATTTTGTTAGCTTGTCAATTGTAGTAGTTATGACGGCCTTGCCGATCCAACTTTATGTTGACATTTAGTGTCATGACCCCAGTTCGCCCTTCGTGAACATGTCGTGATGGCACCTAGTCCCTACGACTAGGTAAGCCTAACAATGCAGAAAATAATATAACTTGCGGAAACATTTAATTAAACCGAGTAAAATTAGAAGGTAACGATATATAAGTGCCACCTGGCATATACAACTCAAAAATAAATTGCGAAAGTCTAAAATCTCATCCCTAAACCCGGAAACTCACGGGAACCACAGGCTAATAGAAATGTAATATGCTGCTCTAACCCCAGAATATCTAAACAACTAAAAGAAAAGGATAGATTAACTACTAAAGCTGGAATAGAATAGAGACTCCTGGTCTGTGGACGCAACATATATACCTCAAAGTCTTCGCTAGATCTCTCTACCTCGAGGATAGTACGCCTGAGTGGAGGTACCTGAATCTGCACATGAAAAACATGCGCAGAAAGGGCATGAGTATACCACAACGGTACTCAGTAAGTGCCAAGCCTAACCTCGGTTGGGTAGTGACGAGGAAGGTTAGGGTCCTATTGAGTTCAAACAACACAATATGAAAACTGACAGTAATAATGAGTACAACAGTGAGAATAGACAGGTTAAACAGGGCAATAAAAACTACACAAAGAACAGAGTAAACACGAAATATGTACAACTCAATATCAAATGGTAACACTGAGGATCTCCCAAGGATACCGTCCTGTAGTCCTTTTCTCAACTGTCCAGTGGATCTCCCGGGATACTGTCCCGTAGTCCATCACATGTATAAATCCGAAGGATCTCTCGGGATACCGTCCCGTAGTCCAACTATCAATGTGCATGGGGAGGATCTACCGGGAATCTAACCCGTAGTCCTAAAGTAAAAGTGCATGGGGGATCTACCTGGAATCTAACCCGTAGTTCCAAAGTAAACAAACAAAGGGGGAGCTACCGAAATCCCACACCCGTAGTCCCAATGTAAAAGTGCAACCACAACTAGAAGATATTCAGAAAGGAAGTACAAAAGACAAGTAACAAGTAGTACTAGCCTAACATGGTTTACGTAGTACAGTCAAGGCAACTTAAACAATTAGGCAAGTTGAATCAACTAAACATGCTTTTCTAATCTAACACAGGTTATAATTGCAAGTAAAATAAGGCAAATATGAAGGAAAACTCAGTCTCAATATCTTAAGTAAAAACCGGATTTTCAACAATCGGCTCAAGTACACGCTTGTCAACTCGTGTAAAAGGTACTCAAATACCAAATAACGAATCCTAAGGGGAAAGGTCCCCCACACAAGGTTAGACAAGCCACTTACCTCTAACCGACTCAAAATCAACTAGAAACCACGCCTTTGCCACGAGTATCCGACTCCAAATGGTCCAAATCTATTCAATTCAATTACATATCATAAATAACACCTCAAACAACAGATTTTACTATTTAATTTAAAGCTAAGACGCAAATTTAGGTAAAATGACCAAAATGCCCTTCATGCCAACGTCTCGGAATAGAATAACTTTTACATTTTCAGAACCCTCGTACTCTCACGAGTCTAACCATATAAAAATCTCCCAAATCAGAGGTCAAACACCCACTCAAAACTCAATAATTTAGCCTATGAAGTTTTCCCCATTTTTTCCAAAATTTTGATCCTCAATTCGAATTTATTGATGGATTTAACTACATAATGATGAAATATAACTAGAAGGGATTGAAGAAACGTTACCCAATAATCTCCTCTTCAAAATCCTCTCAAAATCGCCCTTTCCCGAGCTCAAATTTGATTTTCTAACTTTTGAAATTAAACCCTCAATTTCACTATTTCTGAATAGTAATTTCCGCTTCTGCGGACAAGGGACCACATCTGCGGTCCCGCTTATGTGGAACAAATGCCGCTTCTACGGCTTTTCACTAAAAATCCAAGGTTCCACTTCTGCGGTCCTTTCATCGCAGAAGCGACTCCGCTCCTGCGAAAATTCCATCGCTTCTGCGGAATCTGACGGATATGCCCAAACTTGCATCTGCGGTCTTGACCTCGCAGATGCGGCTTCGCTTCTGCGGAAAATCCACCGCATTTGAGAAAGCTGCTGAATTACCCTAAACCCGCTTCTGCGGTTTCCCTAGCCGCATCTGTGGTTCCGAAGCCGCAGATGCGAAAATACCAGAAGAGAAAAACTTCAGCTGCTGCAACAGTTCTTAAATTTTCCCGTTAACCACCCGAAATCATCCCGAGGCCCTCGGGACCTCAACCAAAATCACCAATAACACCTAATACCTAATCCAAACTTGTACCAATCCTTAAACCACCTAAAACAACGCCGAAAACTCGATATAAATAAGGATTTGAGCCTAAGAACTTCAAATTTTATCAAAATACACTTTCGATTAAAAACCTAATCCAAAACACGTTCGAATGGTATGAAATTTTGCACACACATCCCAAATGACACGATGGAGCTACTGCAACTTCTGAAATTCCATTTCGACCCTCAGATCAAAAACTCACTATCTGACCGAAAACTTCAAAAATTCAAACTTCGGCATTTCAAGCCTAAATGAGCTACGGACTTCCAAAATACATTCTGAACATGCTCCCAACCCCGAAATCACCTAACAAAGCTAACAGAACCATCATATTTCCATTCCGAGGTCATCTTCACACTGTTCCGACTACGGACTATTTTTTAACACTTAAGCTCTTATTTAGGGACTAAGTGTCCCAAAACTCTCCGAAACCCAACACCAAACGTCCTGCCAAACCAAAATAGCATAAATGAACTTAGGGGAAGCATTTAATAGGGGATCGGGGAATTAATTCTTAAGACGACCGATCGGGTCGTCACATTTAGTCAACGTTAGTCTCTATTTAGCTTTATATTTTGCTTCGCAAATTGTCTTGTTATGTGGCCCCCAACCAAAGTATGACATTATATGTCTAGAATTCCCGAGCCGCAAGTTGGTATGCAAGGATATGTGAGGCACCCAGTGCCAGTCTCGTCCCTAGGCTCGGGGCATGACACAAGTATGCCGATTTCAACTCAAACTCTTCCAAATCCCGATCCAACCATCCTCTCAAGTCATAAATCAGTAAAAGCAAGTATGGAAAGTCTTATTTAGGGGATCAGGGTTCGAGAAAGCAAAACGATCAGTCGGGTCGTTACATACTCAGTACTTTTTTATCATTTAAATATATCAATAATATTTTAAAATATTATTTAATTATTTATTTTTAAATTAATTTAAAGTAGAAGTATTCTCAGTTATCTTTATTTTCTTCATTACTAGTTTCAGTGTACGTGTATTGCACGTGTAAGCATCGCGTCTGTTTGAAAAAGAATTAAAAACCACGTGAAGGAACTACGTGTAATAGTAACTAATGTCCAAATGGATTCAACATGAAATTGAAATGTAAAAACGAAAAATTAGTTTAAATACATTGATGTAATATGTGAATTCAATTATGACGAATATCTTCAGAACCTGCAAACATCAACACTACAATTAGTTAAGGTCGTGATATGTATAACATTTATAATTATAGGTAATATATTATAAGAGTTAATAACATGTTATGTTGTTGTATCTTACCAAATATCTCTTTGTAGACAATGTTCTAGGTATATGTGCCTCTTCATCTCTTCGGTTACTCTGTCATGACCAAAACTCTTGTTGTTGACATCGATATACCTCTGAAAGTGCAACATATAGTTGCCCATGTGAAAAAATATGTTGCGGCAAGTACAATGCAATGTTGGGTATTGTTTGACCTCGTGCTTTATTTCTTGTCATCGAAAAATATAAATGCACTGGAAATTATTTTCTATTGAATTTAAAAGGGTATCCTTCATTTTCTGGCGGCGAAAGTTGAATTCTTGGAATAAACACATATTTGGAAGATTTTGGGCCTATCATTATTTCTGCATGTATAATGTTGTTGTCAAAATCTCTACATATCATAAACTAGTTACTGCATGTCACGACCCAAATCGAAGGCCCGCAACGGGCACCTGGTGTCTTAGTCAATTGAGTACCAATGTAACATATTTTTCTTATTGTACTATCCTAGGTAAATGAGCTGAAAAGTCCGTCATGAGATAACTAGAATAAAACATAAGAGGATACTCGATATGGGACAAACCAACATGATATACAAACTTATACATGTGACATATGAGCCTATAAGGCCAACATGATCATTTGAACACTCACAACATAGGTCGATAAGGCCGTACAAGTATCCATATACATGACATCTATCTATAAGCCTCTAAGAGTACATAAACGTGATCAAACTGACCAAATAGTCAACTCCGGAGCAAGTGAAGTGAACCAACACCCCTTGATGAGCTGATAGCCTACTAGGAGGACCGTCAACCTCTCTATCAGGACCTGTGGACATGAACGCAACGTCCTCAAGCAAAAAGGACGTCAGTACAAATAAAGTATCGAGTATCTAAGGCTGCAAAACATAAATAAGAACAGTAATGTAAAGAGAGATAGAGAAGATACAACCTGTAACATCTGAGTACCTATGTGGACATCATCATCATCATATCGTACCCGATCATAATAGGCTCGGTAAAAACATACCCGGCCATCGTCAGACTCAGTAGAATCGTACCCAGTCACGTGGACCTCGGTAAAAATTAACTGATTAGTGGTTGCACAATAGGTGCCGAATCCGACTGAATATAGTGTGGCTCGATATATATATATATATATATATATATATAGTTCTTATTATGTTTTTATTATTTTCTTGAGTTTTATCGCCAAGGTTGATATATATATAAAACATAATAAGAACATATATATATATATATATATAAAATTTTATTGCATGTTGGGTTCATGGAATCACGTTCTAAACCTTTCAGAGTGATGTAAGGCCATAGCACCTTCGATTAACATTATGGACTTCCATACCATCAATGTGAACCTCAATAGGATTCAAGATCATACATACTTTCTTGGAATAACTTTATAAGAAAAGAACAATATGGATAACCTTAGATGCTAGGAGTGGATATGTTATAAAATAGCGTATCGTTTACGTTCATTTTAATTTATATCATGCCAAAAGAAAGAAGGAAGTGCCTTAACATACCTTTGCAATCTTCTCCCCAATCATCAACTAAGCTCAATATGATCTTCTTACATCTACAATGAGTAAACCGAGTTCATCGTCATCATATAAGCGTTGTAACTCTCATATTTCAAAACCAATATTCTACAAGAAAATGGATAGTACCTCCCATGTTTTTACTACATCCCATAAGTTACTAAAATCACCAAATAGCCCAAATAACAATAATATAATTCACAAAAAGCTCTTCGATTACTTCAATAACTATTTTGAGCGGCAAGCTCGATTATGATTAACAAAATATAGTTTGAATCCAATTACTTTTTCATTAATCTGCCTATAACATCTATAACATCATATTTATGCTTACCATATAATTTACATCCCAAAACATCATAAGAATAATTTTCAAAAATAGTCTACGCACGTAGCACTTTAACCTTTATCGTCAACCTCTTATTTTTCATGTTATCGTCTTCAATCAGCTTAATTAGCACATAGATAATATTAACAACACCAGCCATATCATAATCAAATTATTTATAACAATTTCCATCCATAACAAACTATATATATAGCCTCAACATAACCATAAAAAGAGATAACGATTCCTTATGCCATGTCAATTACTCTCTTGTAGATTTCCTCTCAAACAACTCATCCAATACATGATTAATCTTAAGTACAACCAAGAACATGATTTACTTACCTTAGGCATTAGATATAGTATTAGTTGGAGATACTATTGAGTTCATGAGGAGGGTATAGATATCACGACCCGGATTTTCCACCCTCGGGAGTCGTGATGGCGCCTACTAGTGAAAGCTAGGCAAGCCAATCATTTGGATTATTTACCTTTTTCCCATTTTAATCCTTTTACAATTAATAACCAACATTAGAAAACAACGGAGTTTAATAAGCATAATATTGAAATGTAATATTTTAATAAAGATGCCAATACCAAATCCATACGTAAACTACCCAAGACCGGTGTCACAATTTTACAGACTATCTAAAAGTACTACAAATAAAGGTCCTAAAGAAAAATACAAGCTGTTTTAGAAATAGACAGAAGAAACAGTATAGGAAGATAGAAGGAGATGCCAAGGCCCGCGGACGTCTGCAGGACTACCTCGGGTCAACTATTGGCCTTAAGGCAGCAACCTCACAGCGGTCCAAATGCTCCAATGTCAGTATCTGCACATAGTGCAGGGTGTAGTATCAGCACAACCGACCCCATGTGCTGGTAAATGCCTAGCCTAACCTCGGCGAAGTAGTGATGAGGCTAGGACCAGACTACCAAATAAACCTGTGCAGTTAAATCATATATATCGGAAAATAAAAGCAGCTATTCACAGTTAAAGATGGGGAGGGGAAGACATGCTACGGGGAGTATCAGATACAAAAAAATACCAAAGAGGAATGTAAAGGAACCATAACTTAGTTGCCAACAATAATGAGGAAAACAAACACAGTATTCACTTTCATTTCTTTCTTGTTGCAGGAGTGCAACCCCTCCCATTTCATATATCTCATTGCAGGCATGCAACCCGCTCCCATTTCATATATTACCATTGCAGGCGTACAACCCGCTCCCATTTCATATATTATCGTTGCAGGTGTGCAACCCACTCCGATTTCATATATTACCGTTGCAGGCGTGCAACCCGCTCCCATTTTATATATCTCGTTGCAGGCATGAAACCCGCTCTCGTTTCATATATTACCGTTACAGGCGTGCAACCCACTCCTATTTTATATATCTCATTGCAGGCGTGCAACCCCCTCCCATTTCATATATCAATACCAATCATAAAAAGAATCCCGGCGAGGAAATAATAATATAACAATAATATCCCGGCAAGGGAACAACAATACAATAACATCCCGGCAAGGGAACAATAATATAACAACAACTTTTCGGCATGGGAACAATAATATAACAATAACATCCCGGCAATAGAATAATAATATAACAACAATATCCCAGCACGGGAACCGTAATGTAACAACAATACCCCGACAAGGGAACCACAATATAACAACAACATCCCGGTAAGGGAACAATAATGATAATCATCATATTAAGCATGAATAAACCACAATGGAGTCATAACAATTACAATACAAGACTCACGTGCATTCTTGAAACCGACGTATAGATACTCGTCACCATGCCTATACGTCGTACTCCACAATTAACACATAGCAAATACGACACCGCTTCTAATCCCTCAAGCTAAGGTTAGACCAAACCACCACAAATACAATTCAAGCCTCAACTACCGCTTTACCTCTTGATTCCACCACCAGTTCGCTCGTATCTAGCCACAAGTTACTTAACTATATCAATAAATGCTAAATGAATCAATTCTAATGCATGCAAATAGATTTTCTGGAGTTTTTCCCAAAATAAAAAATCAACCCCGGGCCCACATGGTCAAAACCCGAGGTTCGAACCAAAACCCGATTACCCATTCACCCACGAACTTAAATATATAATTTATTTTAAAATCGGACCTTAAATCGAGGTCCAAATCCCCAAAATTTGAAAAATCTAAGTTCTACCCAAAACACCCAATTTTCCCCTGAAAACCTTTGATTTTGAGTTGAAATCATGAGAAAAGATGTTAAAGATTAATGAAAATGAGTTAGAAATGACTTCCAATTGGTTTGGAGAAGAACATTTCTTTAGAAAATCGCCCAAGAGAGTTTAGGTTTTGAAAAAGTTGTAAAAATGGTTGAAATCCCGTCTGAAATTCATTTAGCAAGTCTCTGATATCGCAGTTGTGACCAGGGTTCGCATTTGCGAAAGGAACCTGCATTCTTCGCATTTGCGAACCTTGAGGATTTCTGCTTCCTTCGCATTTATGAAAGTATTGTCGCATTTGCGATAGCTGGGGAATTCTGAGTACTTCACATTTGCGAAGGAATGCTCGCAATTGCGAGCAAGGCTGGCTAGGGCTTTCTTCGCATTTGCAAAGAGCCCCTCGCAATTCCCAAGATCTCAGACTTTGCATTTGCGATCCCTGATCTTGTAATTGTGAGATCATAGGCCAGCGCAGACCTACAATCTGCAACAATTTCCTATGTCTAAATTTTGCTTCGTGGCCTATCCAAAACTCATCCGAGCCCTCGAGACTCCAAACCCAACATTTACACCACCCTAAAAATATCATACGGACTTGCTCGTGCAATCAAAATATCAAAATAACATCAACAACTATGAATTAGACCCCAAATTCATGCCATCATCCAAGAACACCAAAACTTCCAATTTCTCAACTTTAAGTCCGTTTTATACCAAACCAATCCCGATCTTTACCAAATTTTATAGATTCAACTAAATTATTATTTCAAACTCGTACCGGGCTACGGAACTAAAATACGGTCCCGATATCATCAAATTCAAACATATTTCATTTCCAAAAACTCATATATATATTCCAGAAAATAATTTTATTTAAAAATTCATTTCTCGGGCTTGGGACCTTGAAATTCAATTCCGGGCATGCGCCCAAGTCCCATATTTTCCTATGGACCCTTCGGGATCATCAAATCATGGGTCGGGGTCTGTTTACCCAAAATTTTGACCGAAGTCAACCCAAATTTATTTTAAAGGCAAAATTTATTATTTTTCACAGATTTTCACATAATGGCTTTTCGAATACACGTCCGGACTGTGCACACAAATCAAGGTAAAACAAAAGAGAGCTTTTAAGGCCTCAAAATATAAAATTTACTTTCAAAACGAGTAATGACCTTTTGGGTCATCACAATAGATGATTGATGGTTATTGAGATAATGTGGTCTCGTGTTGGGTCACTCATGATGAGTGTTATTTGAGGTCTATTAAGTGTTTAAGTAGAACTATTATTTGAAGGAAAGTGAGGAGTAAATTGGAAGAAGTTGAGTCAGTTACTAGTGGTTTAAATCAGCATGGTTGTGGAAATGATCGGTTCCTTCGGGGTGGTAAGGCTATATAGGTGATTCGTGGCTGTACGTGTGGGCTTGACAACCACCATAATCTGATTGATTTGGAGTTATTTGTTTTTGATGGCCTTGTTATATGTAAATGAATTCTAGAAGAGTTATGGCAGTTTATACGATGACTTGAGGTTTGAATTTTCTGCGGTTATGGGAATTTAGTTGCTTGTTGCAATTGTTCCTCTGAAATGTGTTGAGTGAAAGGTTTCTAGATGATAAAATTTTTTATTCTATTGATGGTTCAGAAGTTATGATACAATTCTTGTACTCTCGCGTAGCGGTATGATACGTGCAGTGAGTAGTATGGAAATTGGAAGCTGAGGATCAAAGTTGCGGTTCAGTGTTGATAAGAATGTCACAATCTCGAAGGAGCAAGGGATGATTTCAAAAGTTCAAAGTATGCTGGCACTATTTTTAGGTAGCCTGAGGATAGTCTGTTTTGTGGTAAGAGTGTGTGATGACCCGACCCATCGTCTCATGTATTTCCATCCCATTTTCCCCGTTTTATGCTTCTTCATGCTTCAATATATGTACTTGGTGAATTTGAGTTGATTCGGATCGAGTTTGGTAGGAAATGGGACAATTAGTCTCTTTAATGAAAGGTTAGTTTGAGAAAAAAAGTCAACCGAATGTTGACTTGTGAGTTAGAGGGCTCGGAATTGATTTCTGATGATTCGGTTAGTTTCGGGGGATGATTTAAGGCTTAGGAGCGCAATCGGACGTAATTTTGGAGGTCCGGTGAAGAAGTTAGCCTATTTTGGCGAAGTTAGTATTTTGGCGATTTTCGGTTGATAGGTGAAATTTTGATCCGGGAGTCGTAATGGAGTTCCGAGAGTTTTAGTATATTCGTTAGATGATTTGGGACTTGTGTGCAAAATTTGAAGTCAATCGGACGTGATTTGATAGGTTTTGGCATCTGAAATAGAAGTTGGAAGTTCTAAAGTTCATAAAGCTTGGATTGGAGGTTGATTCATAATTTTAGCATTGTTTGATGTGATTTGAGGCCTCGATCAAGTCTGTAATATATTTTGGGACTGGTTGGTGTGATTGGTCAGGGTCCCGGGGGCCTCGGGTGTGTTTCGGGTTGTGATCAGGCTCTTATTTGATGTTTCAACGTCATTTCTTTGGACATAAAGGGGTACTATATTAAGCAAATTAGCTCCAAATTAAGTTTTTATTAAACCATTAGATCCGTATCAAATATACGGAGCCATAGAAAAAATAATCATCGAATTTGGACGTTGTATGAGAAAGTTATGCTCATTTTTGTGTCGGGAAAACTGCTGCTTCTGGTATGCTCGCAATTGCGAAAACAATGCTGGGAATTGCGAACACTATAGCTTCGCAAATGCGAAGAAAGTGCTGGGAATTGTGAAAACATTGTAGCTGGGCTGGGAATTGCGAAAACACTATAGCTTCGCAAATGCGAAGAAAATGCTGGGAATTGCGAAAATACTGTAGCTGGGGCAGAATGTTTAAAAGAAACATTTCAGTCGCGAAAACACCCCATTTCTCCACCATTTTTAGTCATTTTGAGAGCT
>MU788007.1:26038-41527 GCA_026770625.1 Nicotiana glauca | reverse complement strand
GGGGGGAGGGGGAGGGGGGGTGAATGGGTAATCGGGTTTTGGTCCGAACTTTGAGTTTTAACAAAGCAGGCATAGGGTCGATTTTCGACCTTTTGAGAAAAATATTGTGAAATCTATAATTATGCATTAGAATTAGTTTCTTTGGCATTAATTGATGTTAATAAGTTAATTATGATTAGATACGAGCATATTGGAAGTGGAAACTAAGGGAAAAGCGGTATTCGAGGCTTGAGTTTGTCGTGAAATTGAGGTAATTATTGTGGCTAACCTTAGCTTGAGGGATTAGGCGTTGTTGCCTTATTTGCTACTTGTTTAGTTTTTGAGTACGGCATATAGGTGAAGTGACGAGCATCTATACATTGGTGTCGGGTCATAGCATGCGAGTGAACCTTATACTTGTGACTATTGTATTCCTTTATACGTACTATCCATGCTTTAACTGGTTAAATCTTCATGTTAAATAAGTCTTATTATGTTTTCCCCTATTTTGGATATTGATTGAGTATCGACTCAAGTCGAGATTTATATTGTGAAGTTAAATGATCAAACGAAATTGTTTATTTATGATTCCCTTATCAAGTTGTTATTGTTTCTATTGTTTAGGTGAGGAAGAGTGTAAATCACGAAGGGTGATGCCGTGCAATGTTTTGTGGGTGAGTGTTAATGCACGAAGGGTGATGCCGTGCCATATTCTGATATTGTTAATGCACGAAGAGTGAACCGTGCCATGATATGAGAGAGTTAATGCATGAAGGGTGATGACGTGCCGTTCCTGTTGTTTCTTATGGTGAGGACAAGAGTAAAAGCACGATGTGTGATTCCGTGTACATGTTTGTTATGTTAGTATTTCTGTTAGTTCAAGTATGACATTTACTGAGTTTCTGTACAATATTAATTTTAGAATTTTGATATTTCCCTCAGCATGCTTCCCCTTCCCGTTATTATCTGTTAAATTTCCATTGTTGTTATTTCTTCGTATACGATTTAACTGCACAGGTTCATATTATTTATCGTGTCCTAGCCTCGTCACTACTTCACCGAGGTTAGGCTCGGCACTTACCAGTACATGGGGTCAGTTGTACTGATACTGGACTCTACATTTTCTATGTAGATCTCGGTATTGGACCGCTCTGATAAGAGTTTGGGTTGCTGCCTTCAGTCCACAAGAGACCGAAGGTAGATCTGTCGGTGTTCGCAGACCTTGAAGTCCCCTTCCTTATATCTTAGTTTCCCTATTTTCCTATATTTATGGAACATATGTATTTCCTTTAAACCAGTATTTGTAGAAACTCTTAGAAGTTCGTGGATTGAGACACCAGATCATTTGGGTAGTCGTGTATTAGTGTTTTAAGCTGTTATAAAATTTCAGCACTTTATATTTGTTTAAATTATTGTTAACTACTGTTTTGGTTAATGATTAATGTGTTATAACTATATCTATTGGCTTGCATAGTATTCTAAGAGTTAGGCTCCATTGCGACCCCGACGGTGGAAAATCCCGGCCGTGACACTCTCATCTCTCAAACCTAAACCTTAGCGACCGGAATCTTCACACCCTTTTTTCTTTGCATTTTTCCCTTGAACCAGAGATCTTCTTACCTTTTCTGAACGCTTACCACTCTGATATGGTAATACTAAGTTTCGTTCCATACATGGAAGGTTTATTTCGTATAAATCGAGTCCAAATAGGCTCGATCTTGAAGATCTTGTGGGATTCCGACTAGGTACATCAAAGGACACAGAGTATCTCTTCGATTCGGGTATATTTCCATTGAGTCCGGATTAATTAGGGGTTTCCTTACTCGTTTCCTTGATTTCGATTTGAAATCAGTTTGCATGTGGTCTTTTCCTTATTCTGTATGACTGGTTTTATTTTCTTATTCTATATGACTGATTTTCTTTCCTTATTCTGCGTGATTGGTCTTCTTTCCATTTTTGTTTACTTGTTATCACCACTATATAAACCCCCTCACCTGGTTCCCTTTGGACAGACCATAATTACTACTATTCTCTTATTCTCACTTGTCTTATACTACTTCGAGGCTTAATCTCTTGGCCTGCTTAAATCCAAGGCCACTGGAATTCTATTATCGGACCTTTCTCATTGTGAGCACTGCCCGGGGTTCATTCAAAACCCTTGGGAACTCTGACGCACTGAGATTCCTGGGTTTTACTGTTTGTTTTTGCTATTGACATTGGAGTGTTGCTAAAATTATTCCTTTTGTTGTTTATTAGTCTATAATTGGTAAGTACCTATGACCCTTGCAATTTCATTCTCTTTTCCTTTGCGTTTCTGCTCTGCATATCTATGTCTTTGAGATTTTTATGACCCAACATGCTATTATATGCTCTAAAGCTCTTCTTGAGGCTCTATATCGTCTAGTAATCGAACTTGATTCTGTTTTCTTAGGCGTGTTTGGTATAATGGGTGTGTTCGAATGTTTATTACTATTGCTTATCTGAGTTTAGCTTCTTGCCTTGTTCTGTACTCTTGGGATGAGTCGAGTCATGCCTAGAACATGTTATAATTCTTGTTGAGTCATTCATGTGCAACTTAATACTTTTCTAGAGTTAAATCCTGATCATGTTATTAGCTTAAACATGCTTTAAACTAATACGTGTTCCCTGCCTTGTTTAATCTGGTGTTCCTTAATACTACCTTAGAATTCTAGGATGAAATTCAATATCTGGCCTCTTCTCCTATATGTGATTAAGCCTAGTGTAGGCTAGTCTTGTTAACACAGATTTGACATATTCTTGTCCATTATGAGTCTTGGTGCTATTTAAACCTTCGTTTATGATTGATAATGTTAAAATTTCTCATGCCCAGTTGAGTGGATTGTTGTAGACTGTGTTCATCATCTTGTTGGTTATGATCATACTTGCACTAGACCCTCATGCAAGAAATTTCCATATGAAAACCACTATTTTACTTGCTTCTGTCTGTGATTCTGCAATATTTCTCTGTCAAGGTTGTATTTAAGTTGATCTTAGATCATATTATATTCTGAAACTCTACTTGGGATTGTCTGTTAGTTGGTGATGTTCCATTATGTCTTTGAACTTCTAGCATCTTATGTATATAATTCCGTGTGATCTCGTCTATTTGCTTTAGTTTAAACTACTGTTAGTTGCAGTCTTAAGAACGAAGTGTGTGGACTTTAAGTTGTCTGATCAATTTGTGTACAATTTGTTACTCATATGGTTAAATTTGGCATTGCTGGGTAAGTTAGTTTCCCCTTTAGACTTGGTATAGGTCTGTGTTCGAGTGATGCATCTGATATACTATAATGTCCTGAGGTGTACCTAGACTTGGGTTTGATATTTTGTATGAAGAATGAGATTACTGAAGACCTCGAAGTTGTTGGGTTATTCCTCTTTGGGTATGATATGCTTATACTGATTTTAATTTGTAATATTTCAGCATGTATTCTTTATTTTGGTCCTGTAGTGATTTGTAAACAAATAATTGGGGCGTTAGTGAAAATGGGGAAACATGTGTACTCTTTCTTGTATAAAAGGGTAGAAAACATGCCTATACAGTCTAAATGTATTATTTGCTATTTCGTTTATATGCCCTATACTGATAGAAAGCATGCCTATAGAAATTCAAGAACTTCACTTGCACAACACGTTCTATTCCTGTGCACTATTAGAAAAACATGCCCATAAGAATCTAATTGCTTCACTTGGTCACATGTCCATGCCTATGTGCTATTAGATAGCATGCTTATTGGAATCAAAGGTCAACAATTATTTGCTCAACATGTGTGATTGTAGTATGATAGCATGCCTATAGGGTCTTATATTCATCTAGATATCGTGACTATATGGTTAATTAATCAGCTGCTTTTGTTATTTTAATTGTACTTCCCCGCCTAAATGACATGCCTGTAGGAATAAAGTTTTATAAAAATCAAGTCTAATTGTCGATTATTATAGGATGTTGTCACTCGCATAAGAGCTGTTTATGAGATCAACGTTGTTAATGCTGGACTCTCAAAGCTGCTTCACTGCCTAATTATGCAACTATTAAAAATCATGCCCATGAGACAATGTCACCTGCCTAAGATGCATATTTATAAAATCAGTGCTAATAATTCTGAGTTTGCAGGAGATGATAGTAATTGGGTTGCAGGAGATGATAGTCTGTGCCCGTTGAATAATATGAGCAACCCCTACCTTAAGGGAGTTGCTTTAAGTATTATTTATGTTGCACGGAGTGATCCTTTAGGCCAAAAAACATAGGACCCCCCTTTTGCTTTATATACTTCTTATTCATACTTAGTCATTTAACATAGACCAATGCAGTTCCACCCTTGTAATCTTTATGATTTGTACTGATAATTTATTCTTATGTGTTATAATAGCATCTTCAACTTCTATACCTCCCCTTGCTTATTTGATCACCTAGCTTAATTATGTAATCTACATAGTATAAAATTTGGCTGGGACACACAGTTGTGGAGCTCGAAGAATGCCTAACACCTTCTCTTTGAGGTAATTTGAGGCCTTACCCGATCTTTGGTGACACAGACTAGTAAAAGCAGAGTTATTTGTAAATAGGTGCCCTAACGCACCTTAAAATTGTTAGGTGGCAACTCTTCTATTTTCATACCTCCTTTAAAATAGTTGTCACACATCGAAGTCCATTTTTGCGAGAAAAAGGGGCGCAATAGCATGGCTATATTGCCTTCTCATCTTTGCATGGGGTTAATCTCTACCTTCATTCTTGCATAAGGCTAAACACTGCCTTCTTATCATTGCATGAGGCTAAACACTGCCTTCATCCTTGCATGAGGTTAAGCTCGACCTCTATTCTTGCATAAGGCCAAGCACTGCCTTTACTATTTGCATGAGGCTAAGCTCTGCCTCTATTATTGCATAAGGCTAAACATTGCCTTCCTCTGTATAGGGCTAAGCACTGCCCTTATTACTTGCATAGGGCTAAGCACTACCCTCATCATTTGCATCGGGCTAAGGACTATCCTTATTACTTGCATGAGGCTAAGCTTTTGCCTCTATCATTGCATAAAGCTAAGCATTGTCTTCATTGCATAAGGCTAAGCATTGCTGTCACGACCCAAAAACACAACCCGTCGTGATGGCGCCTATCGATAGTACTAGGTCATCCGTCATTACTAAAACTTTTTCTGGAGCACGATCCTCAAGTGCTGCTAATGATCCTCCCAAGTGCGAGAATACTCAGATATCATCAGTGAAAACTATGACGAATGAATAAATATAGGGATGAAATACATTGTTCATCAGGTGCATAAAAGCTATTGGGGGATTAGTCTGCCCAAAAGACATCACTAGAATCTCATAGTGACCATAATGAGTCCTGAAAGCCACCTTCAAAATATTTGAAGCCCGAATCTGCAATTGATGATACCCAATCTCAAATCAATCTTCAAGAATATCCTAGCATCCTAAGGCTGATCAAATAAATCATCAATACGTGATAATAGGTATTTGTTTTTCACAGTTACCTTGTCTGCTTGTAGTCAATGCACATCCTCATGGAACCATATTTATTCTTCACTAATAGTACCGGTACACCCCAAGGTGACATGCTAGGCATGATAAATCCCTTATCAAGAAACTCCTGAAGCTGTTCCTTCAACTTCTTCAACTCTACTGGTGGCATGTGATATGGTGGAATAGAGATTGGATTAGTGCCCAGCATAAAGTCAATACCGAAGTTAAAATCCCTGTTAGGCCGCATGTTTGGCAAGTCAACAGGAAACACGTCTAGGAACTCCCTCACTACCGGAATTGACTCAACAGTAGGAGTATCATCAGTAACATCCCTCACGATGTCCAAATACTTCAAATAACCCTTCTAAACCATATTTTGAGCCTTCAAATATGAAATCACTCTACTAAGAACATGATCCAGGGAGCGTCTCCACTCTATCCTTTACAACCCTGGTATAACCAATATCACAGTCTTAGCATGACAATCAAGGATACTGTGATATGGTGACAACAAATCCATGTCCAAAATCACATCAAAATCTACCATGCTGAGCAATAAGAGATCACCTCTCATCTCATAACCCCCAATGGTCACCACACACGATCAATATACATGGTTTACAACAGTAGAATCATCTAGCGGTGTAGATACATGAACTTGCATACCTAAAGAATTACGAGGCATATCCAAATAATAAGAAAAGTATGATGACACATGAATAAGTGGAACCAGGATCAAATAACACTGAAGCATCCCTGTGGCACACCAAAACAATACCTGTGATCATGGCACCGAAAGCAACTACCTAAGGCCTAGCAGGAAATGCATAGCAACGAGCTCGACCCTCTCTTGACTGACCTCCCCCTCTAGGGCGACCTCAAATTGATTGAGCCCCACCCGTAGCTGGTTGTGCGGGTTGTGTAGTTGCTAATGCTGAAATCATAGGTTGTGAGTAACGAGGCATAAAGAGAAGTTTTTATTCCTGAATTTATGTTTATTATCCTAGTATTATACGCTACAGTATTCTCCCTTATCGGGACTTTATATTCAGCTAAGTATTGTCTTCTTTCAGTTAGGAGAGCAGAGAATTTAAATATATAAAGAATTAAAGTATTTTCACCACCACCGAGCTATAATCAGTAGGCAGGACCCTATCGGGCAACCTCTGATCAGATGGTAAGTTATGTACCGAGCCTGCTGTGGACGAGCGCCGATGAAAGAGCCTAGAATGGCAGATATACACAACCTAATATGGCCGAGCGTCAATAAGTGAGCCTACTACAATAGAGCAGTTACATATACCGAGCCCTATAGGGACGGACAACTATTTCACTTACTATATTGAGAGAGATGGGTCAATATCAGTAGGTAAGCATATTTTCAATTATATTTTACTCCCATGTACTTTTAATTATTATATTACTAGTTCACTTTCAGCTTTCAATTATTTCGCTGCCTTACATACTCGGTACATTATTTCGTATTGACGTCTCTTTTACTAGGGACTCTGCATTTGCCACCCTTAATCATGACTAAGAGTATGACTACAATTAAGGCAAACAACTCAAAATAGCAAGAATAGATCTATCAAGTCTAACATAGATAAGCACATGTAACGACCCAAATTTTTATTTTAAGAATTTGCATCTCGTTCATTGGCTTAAGACCCCAAGAAGCTTCGTGATACACATTATGACTCGCAGGTATGGTCAAGTTTGGTTTTCGTAAGATTTAGAGTTAATTTTAAAGGAAAAAAAATCTTATTTTGAAAGCTCAAATGGAAAAAGTTTATCGGAGAGTTGAATTCTGAGAAAATGACCCCAAATTGGAATTTTAATGATGTGAATAGCTTCTCGTGGTCATTTAGGACTTAGACATGTGTCCGGAAATGGATTTGGAAGTCCATAGGACAATTCGGCTATTTTTTTGACGAAGTAAGAAAGTTGACGTGTTCTAATTATATTATTTATTATGTGAAAGATGTCTATTACTATGATGGATACAAATTGGATATTATAGCAAGTGTACGAGGTGTACTACAGGATATATGGGGTCTAAGGAAAGTCATATGTCTAAGCCAAGCTGGAAAATTTTATAATAGACGAAGTTGTAAATGAGTGTACACAAGAGCTCACTTTAAACGATCATATATAAGGAGTTGTGTGACCCATAACCTATCCAATTAAATCCCTTTGAGTCTAGTTTCCAACACAATAAACCGTTTGTCATTTGGATGTGTATACAGAAAATTATGAGCATTTTACTGGGCATGTGTCAGTAGCGCGACCTTAGCACGGGAGCGCGTAGCCCGCGCTAATTAGGTTATTTTCTGCCTCACTAGCATGGGATTAGCGCGGGCCCGCTAGTGGCAGGCCCCTAAATACCCCAAGTCCGGGTATAGAGAGTTCCCAAGCAATTTTTGGAGCAAGGGCTTGCTCTCTCAAGGGGATTTCATCCCAAACTTCATTTCTATGATCCAAGGTAAGATTTTTGGAGTATTTTGAGTTGATTACTACTCCTAAACACTTATATTAACATGGATTGATCTTGAAAATACTTAGATCTTCAAGAAATCCCTTCAGGAACTCAAATGAGGGTTTTGCAAGATTTCTTCCAAAAAGTAATCCTACACCCTTAGACTTACATATATAGAGTTATTATGAAATTATGAGTATGAATAAAATATTGAAACTCATGGAATGATGATTGGAAGCCATAAATTCTCAATTTAAGTGAATACCCATTGTAGAGAATGGAAGTTAATTATTTGATGGAATTTTGTTGGTTGGGTGTGAATAGTTGATCACACATGTGATGTTAGGAGTGTAAATTGTTAAAGAACAATGGTGGGGTGAATTGTTGGAAAATTGTAGTAGTTGGATGAACTAATTCCATAGTTAAGGGATGTAGTCAAATGTGCATACATAGTGTTTGATGAAATGCCTAAATGAGGTAATTAAACCCATGGATATCCTCCTAATTGTGGTTCACTTTTGTATGATTCTAATAGATTGAAATTGCTAGAATTTCCGGAATATTAGTAATTTCATATGAAATTAATTCGTACGATTTATATTGAGTATATTGAATTATTAATATTCTAGATTTGAAGCTTCAGACGAATTCGCTAGGCAAAGGCATGTTGGAATATCGACTTAGCTTCAAAAGAGGTAAGTGTTTGGTCTACCCTAGCTTGAGGGAATAGGAGTTGAGTATATTTGCTACTTGTTATGTGATGTATCCGGCGTATAGTCATGGTGACGAGTATCAATACGTTGGGGATCGAGCATGCCCGTGAGTCTTGTATTATAATTGTTATGACTCCGTTGTAGTTTATTGCGATTCATGTGTTGTTGTTGTTGTTGTTGTTGTTGTTGTTGTTGTTGTTGTTGTTGTTGTTATTATTATTATTATTATTATTATTATTATTATTATTGTTGTTGTTGTTGTTGTTGTTGTTGTCCCCCTGTTGGGATGTTTGTTTTGATAGTATTGTTCCCTTGTTGGGATGTTTGTTCTGATAGTATTGTTCCCTTGTTGGGATGTTTGTTCTGATAGTATTGTTCCCTTGTTGGGATGTTTGTTTTGATAGTATTGTTCCCTTGTTGGGATGTTTGTTTTGATAATAGTGTTCCCTTGTTGGGATGTTTGTTTTGATAGTATTGTTCCCTTGCTGGGATGTTTGTTTAATATTATTGTTCCCTTGCCGGGATGTTTGTTGATACTATTGTTTCCTTGCTAGAATTCTTTTGTGATTAGTGTTGGCAACAATATGAAATGGGAGCGGGTGGTACGCCTACCACAAGATATAATGAAATGGGAGCGGATGGTACGCCTACCACAAGATATATGAGAAATGGGATCGTGTGGCATGTCATCCACTTATATATTATGAATTGGGATCATGTGGCACGCCGTCCACTTATATATTATGAAATGGGATCATGTGGCATGCCGACCACTATAAATATTATGAAATGGGATCGTGTGGCACGCCGACCACTATAAATATTATGAATTGGGATCGTGTGGCACGCCGTCCACTTATATATTATGAAATGGGATCGTGTGGCACGCTGACCACTATAAATATTATGAATTGGGATCGTGTGTCACGCCGTCCACTTATATATTATGAAATGGGATCGTGTGGCACGCCGACCACTATAAATATTATGAATTGAGATCGTGTGGCATGCCGTCCACTTATATATTATGAAATGGGATCGTGTCGCACGCCAACCACTATATATATTATGAATTTGGATCGGGTTGCACACCGCAACAGTAATATATGATACGGATCGGGTTGCATGCCGCAATAGGAAAGATTAAAAGTGAATTTTGATTATTATGGTGAGGACATGAATTAAAGCACGGAGAGTGGTGTCGGGCACTTCTTGTTTGCTGTGTTTAATTGTTGTTATCAATTCAAGTATTTTAACGGTTCAGAATTTTCCTCATTGCTGTGATCCTTTGTGTCGGAAATCTGTATTGTTTTCGATACCTCGCCACATTTATATATAGCTTTCAATACTTCAATTTCAACAATCGTTACATTTTAACTAAAGGGATTTCTCAACTAAATTTTCCCTTAAACCCTTTGAGGTTGTACTTTACTTAAAAAGGAAATTTCTACTATGTTTTGATTTATTGATTTCTCGTATTAAAGGTAATGATTTATTCAATAATTGTACTTTAACTGAAAAGGGTAGTTTCTTTATCAAATTATTACTAAAAATAACTTCATCTTTTCTTGTTGATTTCCTAATTGGGTTGGAAGTTGTACTCTACTTTATGTTAAGTAAATGAGGCTCTTTGAATATTTTTAATTGTATTGGGTTATGGACCCTGTGAACTGAGTAACATGAGAATATTGTTGTGCAATGTGAAATAGAAATATGTTGGCACAAGGTGCCGGGAAAAATATTATAGTTTTATTTAATTGCACGTGAGTTGTTCGTGCGGTTGTAATATGAATATGGGCACAAGATGCTGTAAAAATATAAAAGTGGGCTGAGACCTATATTATTATGATTATGACATGAGGTGCCACAAGGTGACCTTTACTCGAAAGAATTATATTCGAAAGATACTTATTTGAAGGAAATATATTCGAAATATATTTATTGAAAAGCATATTATCTTAGAGATTATTACTTGAAGGATATTATTAGGCGAAAGATTTATATTTGAAGGACTCGATTAATTGATTGCACTTGTATTTATTATTTGTTGAGAACCAATTATGGTGTTCTTGTTGCCTGCTATTTATATCATTGGTTGATCATTGTTGCCATTATTGTTATTTGCTTCCTATTACTTTGTATGCTATAAACTGCACAGGTTTATGTGAGTGTCTGGTCCTAGCCTTGTCACTACTTCGCCGGGGTAGGCTAGACATTTACCAGCACATGGGGTCGGTTGTGCTGATACTACACTTCTGTACATTTTTGTGTAAAGATCCATGCATTTGATCGATGGTAGCTATTCATTACGGTGGAGACTCATGGTAAACCTGCTATAGCATTCGCAGTCCTCAGAGTCACCTTCAATTGTGCTTATTTCCATTTGTTCCCTTTGTTTCGGAACAGTGATGTAATTATATTGTATAATTACTCTTAGAAAGGCTTGTGACTTGTACTACCAGTTTTGGGAATGGAAAATTGTTTTGAGAAATTTCATTCTGAGTTAATAAGTATCAATGTTATTTCAGTTAATGTTAGGCTTACCTAGTTTAGAGACTAGGTGCCATCACGACTTCTTTGGAGGGATTTTTGGGTCGTGACATCACATAACCTAGACATATTTTCTAACATGAATAATAGCTCTAATTAGTTACACATATAGAGAAAACACGAATATAATGAGTCATGATAACTAAAAAAGGCATAATTGCTTAAGGTATACCCAGATCATGAATAACCATAGTTTACGCACATACGCTCGGCATCCAGCACGAGCGTCACCCCCAACACATCTTAATTATCATAGCCAATAGAGAGATTAGCCTCAAACCAAGTTTAAACAAGTTACTTACTCAAATCACGTGAATCAATATTCCGAAAAGCCCTTCTCACATGAATCGACCTCCAAACGGCTCAAAACTAGTAAAAAAACAACTCAATAGAATCAAACACAACTATAGAAATCGATTCCAAGTAATAAAGTGTCACACCCCAAAATTCGAGGAGTGATACCGGCGCTCAACAGAGTGAACCTGACTGAGCAAGCCTGTTAGGTTTCATTCTACCCAAACCAATTCATGAATAAATAGGAGATGGACTCCATTTATCAAATTGTATAAACATGTCATTAACGATTTCCACTACATTTTCATTAGCAACTTCATTCACAATTTTGAAGACATTACAAGTTTTATACATCATTGCCAAACATCAATATTTCTATTTTAATTCCAATACCCGACACTACCCACAACCCGTCTACGAAACCTCTAAATACAACTGAAGAATAATATGGAAATGCTGGCAACAAGGCTCTGGCTATACCTTAAATATAAATTACATGATTAACAGATGAAACAGGACCCCGAAATGAAATGGGGCTCACCAAGTCAGCTAAAACGATGATGTGACACTAGCTGCGACCAACACTGCATGTTATAGAAATGCCTACATCCATTTAAAGACGTAGCGCCCCTGGCAGAAGGGACATTAGCGCCATCGAATAGCACTAGTATGTATGACTAAACACCATCTCATTAGAAAGAACAACCATACAAGGACAAAGAAATCATAAGGATTCAACAAATGCTTTAAACAATAAATACATCATCAAATAAAAGGAATCACATAGCTCTCACATAATTTCCATAGCTTTAGTTTAGGGCTTTTACTATTGTTCAGCATTATTCACAATACCACCACTTTATTGAGCAGAGTCCGATCACAGCCCGATCGGCTAAGCTGTCTCCCCGAGACGTTACCATTATTTCATTCACACTTTCTAGTTTCAATCATCAATACGTTACCATCATTGTATATATATCATGGCGTCTGATCACGACCCCATCGGTTAAGACATCTCCCTGAGACATTACCATTTTCCGTTATTCATCTATCATGACCCTAGTTCACCAATTGTGAACACGTCATGATGGCACCCAGTCTTCGCGACCAGGTAAGCCTAACACATTGCGGAAGTAATAACATTTGCAGAATTTATAATCAAAACTAAATAACAGGAATAATGTATACAGTTGCCGCCTGGCACATACACTTTAACACCTTAAAAGTTATGAAACTATCCCAAAGACTCGGAAACCCACGGGCAACACAGACTAAGAATGAAACATAATACTGCTCTAATCATCAAATGTCTATATCAAGGAAAACTGAATATCATATAGCTAACTATAAGGTAGAGTGAGAGGGAGACTCTTTGGTCTGCGGACGCGGCAGATATACCTCAAGTCTCCGAAAATGCTCCTGCAGCTACGGGTAGTGCGCCTGCGTAGAGGTACCTGGATCTGCACATGAAAAACATGTGCAGAAGAGGCGTGAGTACACCACAGCGGTACTCAGTAAGTGCCAAGCCTAACCTCGGTTGGGTAGTGACGAGGAAAGGTCAGGGACCTACTGAGATAGAAACAATAAAATAGCAACATATTAACAGTGTTGAAGCCTGAAGAAAACTAATGAACACAATAGTGTGGTAAGACAGTTCAATGAAATATAATACTATAAGACAAACAGAAACACAGAGTAAATACAACTAAATTACAAGTATACCGACGAGGGTCTCCCGGGATATCGTCCTGTAGCCCTTTTCTCAACTGTCCAATGAATCCCCCGGGATACCGTCCCATAGTCCAATTCTCATATCAATATCAAAGGATCTCCCGGGATACCGTCCCGTAGTCCAAAAATAAAGTGCAGGGGGATCTCCCGGGATTTCCATCCCGTAGTCCCAAAATAAAAGTGCAGGGGGATCTCCTGGGATTCCGTCCCATAGTCCCAAAGTAAAAGTGCAGGGGGATCATCTGGGAATCAAACCCGTAGTCCCAAAGTAAACAAACAAGGGGGAGCTCCCGGAATCCCGCATCCATAGTCCCAATGTAAATGCGCATCCAACATCAGTGAAATATTCAGAAATTTAAGTACAACAATAAAAGGAATCAAATAATACTGGCCTAAAATGCTCCACGTAATTACAGTTAAGACAATTTAAACAAATAGGCAGCTTGGATCAATTAAACATGCTCTTCTATGCTAGCACATGCTATAATAGCAAGTAAAGTAAGGCAAATATGAAAGAGAATCCAAATCAAGTATTTAGGTAAAAATCTGGGTTTCAACAATTAGCTCAAGTACACGCTCGTCACCTCACGTACAAGGATTCAATTAANCGAGTATCCGACTCCAAATGGCCCAAATCTATTCAATTCAATTACAAATCGTAAATAATATTGTAACAACTGATTCCATTATTGAAATTAAAGCTAGGATGCGAAAATCGATAAAATGACCAAAATGCCCCTCCAGCCAATGCCTCGGAATCGAATAATTTTCACATTTTCAGAACCATCGTACTCTCACGAGTCCAACCATATAAAAATTTCCCAAATCGGAGGTCAAATGCCCACTCAAAATCATAAAATTAAGCCTAAGAAGTTTTTACCCACTTCCCATTCAAAAACACGAAATTAAAGGGTGAAATTAAGGGAAAATTCATGGAATTTGGTCTAAATCGAGTGAGAATTACTTACCCAAGTTGCCCAGGTGAAAATCCCTTTGAAAATCACCAAAAACCGAGCTCTATAAGTCAAAATGTTATAAAAATGGTGAAACCCTCGAAATGGGTAATTTAATCTGTCTGCCTAGGTAATTGGTCATCGTGAACGCGGAAGAAGCATCGCGTTCGCGAAGAAGAAAAAGTGAGGGTGCTCTGGTTACTCAGCGCGAACGCGACAAAGCGTCCGCGAACGCGTAGAAGAAAAATATGTTGGCCCAGGGGTTGCTCTTCGCGAACGCGTGAAATGATACGCGAACGCGAAGAGTGGAACAATGTAACTACACGAACGCGACATGGGCAACGTGAATGCGATGGAGAGGAAAATAGGGCTACGCGAACGCGAAGGTCCTAACACGAATGCATTGAAGAAATTCCCAGCTAGCCAAGACAAGCCTTCGCGAAAGCGAATGGCATAATGCGAACGCGATGAAGGCATACCAGAAGCAGCAACAACAGTTCAAAAACAAGAGGAAATGACCCGTTGAGCATCCGAAACACACCCGAGGCCCCCGGGACCTCAACTAAACCTACAGACATATCCCGTAACATCATTCAAACTTGCTAAAATCCTTAAACCACATAAAACAACGCAGGAAACACGAATTAATCAAAGATTCAAGCCTAAGAACTCAAAATTCCAACCAAACACGCTTTCGATAAAAAACCTAACCAAACCTCGCCCGAATGACCTGAAACTTTGCACACACATCCCAAATGACATGAAGAGGCTACAGAAACTTCCAAAATTCGAATCTGACCCTCGGATAAAAAAACTCACTATCGGACCGGAAACTCCAAAAATTCAAACTTCGGCATTTTAAGCCTAAATGAGCTACGGACCTCCAAATAACATTTCGAACACGCTCCCAACCCCGAAATCACCTAACGGAGCTAACGGAACCATCAGATTCCCATTCTGAGGTCGTCTTCACACTGTTCCGAATACAGACCATTTTTCAACTCTTAAGCTCTCATTTAGGGACTAAGTATCCCAAAACACTCCGAATCCAAATACCGAACGTCCCGGCAAACCAAAATAGCAAAAATGAACTTAGGGAAAGCAGTTAATGGGGGATCGGGGTGTAAATTCCAAAAATGACCGGCCGAGTCATTACATCCTCCTACACTTAAACATTCGTTCGTCCTCGAACGAGCATAGAGAACATAAATGAAGTAGCAAAAAGATAAGGGTACTGGGTGCGCATATTCTTCTCGGTCTCCCAAGTCGTCTCCTCGGCCGGCTGACCCCG
>MU788007.1:0-24054 GCA_026770625.1 Nicotiana glauca | reverse complement strand
TAATATCATAATCCTTTAACAACTCTAACCATCTCCTCTGACGCATATTCAGGTCTTTCTGCTTAAGTAAGTGCTGCAAGCTCCGATGGTCAGTGTAGATCTCACAAGGTACCCCATACAAATAATGACGCCATATTTTCAAGGTGTGAACAATGGCAGCTAACTCAAGATCGTGGACAGGGTAGTTCTTTTCATGCACCTTCAACTGTCGGGACGCGTAGGCAATCACCCTACCGTCCTGCATCAATAGCGCTCCAAGTCCAACCCGTGAGGCATCACAATAAACTGTATAGGACCCCAAATTGGTAGGCAACATCAAGATTGGGACTGAAGTCAAAGTTGTCTTGAGCTTTTGGAAGCTCGCCTCACACTCCTCTTTCCACTGAAAAGGGGCACCCTTTTGGGTCAATCTAGTTAAAGGGGCCGCGATCGATGAGAACCCCTCCACAAAGCGACGGTAATAACCCGCCAAGCCAAGCAAAATACGGATCTCAGTAGCTGAGGAGGGCCTGGGCCAACCCTGCACGACCTCCACCTTCCTCGGATCCACTCGTATGCCCTCACTCGACACCCCATGGCCTAGGAATGCCACAGAACTCAGCCAGAACTTACATTTGGAGAACTTTGCATACAATCTCTTCTCCCTCAAAGTCTGAAGCACTACCCTCAGGTGCTGCTCATGATCCCGACTCCGGGAATATACCAGAATATCATCAATAAAAACAATCACAAATAAATCAAGATATGGACTGAATACGCTGTGCATCAAATGCATAAAAGCTGCCGGGGCATTAGTCAGCCCAAAAGACATAACAAGGAATTTGTAATGACCATACCGAGTCCTGAAAGTAGTCTTCGGGATATATGGCTCCCGAATCTTCAACTGATGGTAACCTGAGCGCAAATCAATCTTGGAAAACACCTGTGCGCCTTGAAGCTGGTCAAACATATTATCAATACGAGGTAAATGATATCGGTTCTTCACTGTAACTTTGTTCAACTGGCGATAAGCAATGCACATATGCATAGAACCATCCTTCTTCTTCACAAACAAAATAGGGGCTCCCCATGGTGAAACACTGGGTCCAATGAAACCCTTACCCAACAATTCCTGCAATTGATCCTTCAACTCCTTCAACTCAGGAGGAGCCAAGCGATATGGGGGAATGGAAATGGGCTGAGTGCCCGGCAACATATCAATGCCAAAATCGATATCTCTATCGGGCGGCATGCCCGAAAGATCAGCTGGAATCATATCGGGGAAATCCCGTACCACTGGAACTGAATCAACAGAAGGGGTGTCAACACTGACATCTCTCACATAAGCTAAATACGTAGAACACCCCTTCTCAACCATACGTTGAGCTTTAAGGAAAGAAATAACCCCGCTGGGAGTATGATCTAAAGTACCACTCCACTCGATATGTGGAATACCTGGCATAGCCAGCGTCACGGTCTTAGCGTGACAATCAAGAATAGCATGATGGGGCAACAACCAGTCCATGCCTAGAATAATATCAAAGTCAACCATATCAAGTAATAATAGATCAGCCCTGGTCTCAAAACCACGAATAGTGACCAAACACAACCGGTACACGCGGTCCATAACAAGAGAATCTCCCACAGGAGTAGAAACATAAATGGGGGCACTCAAAGAATCCCGTAGCACACCCAAATGCGAAGCAAAATAAAAGGACACATATGAATAATTAGAGCCTGGATCGAATAGAACCGATGCCTATCTGTGACACACCAGAATAATACCTGTGATGACAGAATCGGAGGCAACCGCCTCGGTGCGAGCAGGAATGCAATAATATCTGGCCCGACCCCTCTCACGAGGGCGACCTCTATCTCCCCGGCCTCTTCCTCTGGCTGGCTGGGCAGGTGAGGCAGTAGTGGGAGCTGGAACCATGGCCTGAGAACTCCGAGAGGCACGCTGTGGCTGAGCAGTCTGTGTAGATGCACCCCTACCAAGTCTGGGGCAGTCCCTAACCAAGTGATGTGTATCGCCACACTCGAAGCAAGCTCTGGGAGAACGTGGTGGCTGTGACTGACTGGAGCTAGGTATGCTAGACTGACCTCTGGAGGTACCTCGCACAGGAGGCGCGCTAGAAACTGGAGGCGCATAATAAGGCTCCTGAGGTGCTGGTGGAGCTGGAGTACTATCGGCTGCTGGCAAGGCAGAATGAACAGGGCAACCAGAATAACCCCTACCATAACGACCGGCTGATGAAGTACGAGCACCAGAGTAGTGACTCGACTCTCGAGACCTCTTGGCCTCCCTCTCCCCTCGCTCACTGGCGAGCATAGCCTCAATCCGCCTAGCAATTCTCACTACCTGCTGGTAAGGAATATCTATCTCTAACTCTCGAGCCATGCTGGACCGGATGGCCGGAATAAGACCCTCGATAAACCTCTGATCTCTCTCCCGAACTGTGGCGACCAAAGCCGGTGCATGTCTGGCCAACCTGGTGTAACAGATGGCATACTCTGAGACTGTCATAGCACCCTGGCGCAAATGCTCAAACTCCATCCACCATGAATACCTGAGGCTCTGGGGAACAAATTCCCTCATAAACATGTCTGAGAATTGGGTCCAAGTTAGTGAGGCAGACTCGACAGGACTGTCCAACTCGTAAGTACACCACCAATCATAGGCGACTCCCCGAAGCTGAAAGGTGGTGAAAGAAACCCCACTAGACTCCACTATGCCCATAATACGAAGAATGCGATGACACTCCTCCAAGAATCCCAAGGCGTCATCTGAAGCTTGGCCACTGAACACTGGGGGATCATATTTATTGAACCTCTCTAGCCTACTGCTCATCCTCTGAGATAGCTGATCCATCCCCGGGCTGTACTGGTGCTGCAGGCGGTATAGGAATAACCTCTGGAACCTGCTCCATCGGCACTCTATGCTCAGGAGTGCGGGCTACGGGAGTCTGGGCCTCTCCCCCAGCCTCAGATGTGGCTGCAGCGAGGGGAATCAACCCCGCCTGAGCCAAAGTAGTGTACATGCTCATGAACTGAGCAGGGTCTCCTGGAGCGCTGGAGTAGTAGTAGCTGTAGTAGGTGTACCAGGTGTCTGTGCTCCAAGTGGATCTGCTGGTGGTACCTCAGCGGCAGCGTGCACGGGTGCTGTGGCTACACCTCGGGTGCGTCCTCGACCTCTACCCTGGCCCCGGCTTCTGATGGCGGCAGCAGGGGGCGCGGGGTGCCTGGTCCTCTCGTGTAGCACGTGTCCTCACCATTTGTGAGAGAATAGAAGACATAAGTTTAGAATTGGTGTCAAAATATCACACGACAAGGAATTCAAAAGAAATGAAGATTTTCCTAAATAGTTACATAGCCTCTCGTATATAAATACAGACTTCTCCGTACCGATCAGTGAGACTCTAATAAATCGGCCTGTGTCCCGTGACTCCTATGAGCCTAGAGCTCTGATACCATCTTCTCACGACCCTAGTTCACCAATTGTGAAAATATCATGACGGCACCCAATCTTCGCGACCATGTAAGCCTAACACATTGCGGAAGTAATAACATTTGCAGAATTTATAATCAAAACTAAATAACAGGAATAATGTATACAGTTGCCACCTGGCACATACACTTTAACACTTTAAAAGTTATGAAACTATCCAAATGACCCGGAAACCCACGGGCAACACAGACTAAGAATGAAACATAATACTGCTCTAATCATCCGAAAATTCTATATCAAGGAAAACTGAATATCATATAGCTAACTATAAGGTAGAGTGAGAGGGAGACTCTTTGGTTTGCGGACGCGGCAGATATACCTCAAGTCTCCGAAAATACTCCTGCAGCTACGGGTAGTGTGCCTGCATAGAGGTACCTGGATCTGCACATGAAAAACATGCACAGAAGAGACGTGAGTACACCACAGCGGTACTCAGTAAGTGCCAAGCCTAACCTCGGTTGGGTAGTGACGAGGAAAGGTCAGGGCCCTACTGAGACAGAAATAATAAAATAGCAATATATTAACAATGTTGAAGCCTGATGAAAACTAATGAACACAGCAGTGTGGTAAGACAGATCAATGAAATATAGTACTACAAGACAAACAGAAACACAGAGTAAATACAGCTAAATTACAAGAATACCGACGAGGGTCTCCCAGGATACCGTCCTGTATCCCTTTTCTCAACTGTCCAATGAATCACCCAGGATACCGTCCCGTAGTCCAATTCTCATATCAATATCAAAGGATCTCCCAGGATATCGTCCTGTAGTCCAAAAATAAAGTGCAGGGGGATCTCCCGGGATTTCCGTCCCGTAGTCCCAAAATAAAAGTGCAGGGGGATCTCCCGGGATTCCGTCCCGTAGTCCCAAAGTAAAAGTGTAGGGGGATCTCCCGGGAATCAAATCCGTAGTCCCAAAGTAAACAAACAGGTGGGAGCTCCCGGAATCCCGCATCCGTAGTCCCAATGTAAATGCGCATCCAACATGAGTGAAATATTCAAAAACATAAGTACAACAACACAAGGCATCAAATAATACTGGCCTAACATGCTCCACCTAATCACAGTTAAGACAATTTAAACAAATAGGCAGCTTGGATCAATTAAACATGCTCTTCTACGCTAGCACAGACTATAATAGCAAGTAAAGTAAGGCAAATATGAAAGAGAATCCAAATCAAGTATTTAGGTAAAAATCCGGGTTTCAACAATTATCTCAAGTACGCGCTCGTCACCTCACGTACAAGGCATTCAATTTACAATTATCACATCCTAAGGGACGAAGTCCCCCACACAAGGTTAGGCAAGCCACTTACCTCGAACCGTTGCAAAATCAACTAAGAAACGATGCCTTTGCCACGAGTATCCGACTCCAAATGGCCCAAATCTATTCAATTCAATTACAAATCGTAAATAATATTGTAACAACTGATTCCATTATTGAAATTAAAGCTAGGGCACGAAAATAGGTAAAATGACCAAAATGCCCCTCCAGCCAAAGTCTCGGAATCAAATAATTTTCACATTTTCAGAACCCTCGTACTCTCACGAGCCCAACCATATAAAAATCTCCCAAATCGGAGGTCAAATGCCCACTCAAAATCACAAAATTAAGCCTAAGAAGTTTTTACCCACTTCCCATTCAAAAACACGAAATTAAAGGGTGAAATTAAGGGAAGATTCATGGAATTTGGTCTAAATCGAGTGAGAATTACTTACCCAAGTTGCCCAGGTGAAAATCCCTTTGAAAATCGCCAAAAACCGAGCTCTAGAAGTCAAAATATTATAAAAATGGTGAAACCCTCGAAATGGGTAATTTAATCTGTCTGCCCAGGTAATTGGTCATCGCGAACGCGGAAGAAGCATCGCGTTCGCGAAGAAGAAAAAGCGAGGGTGCTATGGTTACTCAGCGCGAACGCGACAAAGTGTTCGCGAATGCGTAGAAGAAAAATATGTTGGCCCAGGGGTTGCACTTCGCGAACGCGTGAAATGATACGCGAACGCGAAGAGTGGAACAGTGTAACTACGCGAACACGACATGGGCAACACGAACGCGATGGAGGGGAAAATAGGGCTACGCGAATGCGAAGTTCCTAATGCGAACGTGTTGAAGAAATTCCCAGCTAGCCAAGACAAGCCTTCGCGAACGCGAATGGGTTAACGCGAACGCGATGAAGGCATACCAGAAGCAGCAACAATAGTTCAAAAACAGGAGGAAATGACCTGTTGAGCATCCGAAACACACCCGAGGCCCCTGGGACCTCAACCAAACCTACAGACATATCCCGTAACATCATTCAAATTTGCTCCAATCCTTAAACCACCTAAAACAATGCCGGAAACATGAATTAATCAAAGATTCAAGCCTAAGAACTCAAAATTCCAACCAAACACACTTTCGATCAAAAACCTAACCAAACCTCGCCCGAATGACCTGAAACTTTGCAGACACATCTCAAATGACACGACGGGGCTACAGAAACTTCCAGAATTCAAATCCGACCCTCGGATAAAAAACTCACTATCGGAACGGAAACTCCAAAAATTCAAACTTCGGCATTTCAAGCCTAAATGCGCTACGGGCCTCCAAATAACATTCTGAACACGCTCCCAACCCCGAAATCACCTAATGGAGCTAACGAAACCATCAGATTCCCATTCCGAGGTTTTCTTCACACTGTTCTAAATACGGACCATTTTTCAACTCTTAAGCTCTCATTTAGGGACTAAGTATCCCAAAACACTCTGAATCCAAATACCGAACGTCCCGGCAAACCAAAATAGCAGAAATGAACTTAGGGAAAGAAGTTAATGGGGGATCGGTGCGTAAATTCCAAAAATGACTGGCCGGGTCGTTACATCATCTCACGTTAATATTTGGTTTCACATGTATTAGTTCATCGACACTTGGGGCTAAAATTATCACATCATACTTGGCACTAGGCCATATTTCATAACTCTCATTCCACATAACTTTCACTTTCAACATCAAACTTGCAAATTTAAGATAATGGGCACATACACGAGAAATTCAAGTTATAAGCATAAGGAGGAATTCTCATGGTTCAGCATAATAATCTCAATTCATCTTGACTTGAAATCTAGGCAATTTATCATATAGTTCACATTTTTCACATATTCCCATTTACCAAGAATAGCATATTGAACGTATTGGGACACACTTTTCATATATATTTTTGTGAAACTAATTCATTTGAAGCAACAAATACTACGTCAATAAAATTTCGGACTTACAATTTTACATGGACACCATGGGAGCTCAATTTCTAAGAAGAGGGGGTTTTAGCCATAAATACCTTGTTTAAACTTTCCTTAAGTTGCTACGACATTCCGAAAATTCTAGCAATCCCAATCTACTTTGAGACATAACAAAATTGAACACAAATTAGGAAGGTATTCATGGTTTCAGCTCATTTGAGCATTTTATCAAATACTAGTTGAGCATCTTGATTTCAAATCTCTTTTACAAGGTTTCCTTCATTCCCCAACCCAATTTTTACTTATTTATGTTCAACAATCTTCCCACAAATCTAATTTGTACATGCATGTATACATAATACTATTACACCTAAGAATCATACCTTAATAACCCATTTTATACCCCAAACTCGAAATTAAAGTCTAATGTATAGAACCTTACCTCTTAGATGAAGATCATGTGATTGGGTTCCTTGATTCTTGAAGACTTGAGCAAGAGATGGGTGATTATGAAGCTAAGTCCCTCCTTTCTCTCTCTATATGCTCTCATATCTATCTAAAATCAGTAGGAAAATGACCCCAAAATAAACCCCAAAGCCTATATATTAAAATGGGGTCGGGTTATAAAAATGAAAAAAATAACCCTCAGAAACCGGGTCTGCGATCGCAGAATGGACCGCAAAATAAGAATGTTGGCCGCAGAATGCACCGCAAAATTGGTGCCCAAAATTGGGCAACACTGGCTCAATTTGCGATCGCAAAGTAAAAAATGTGACATATTTGCGATGGCAGATTCGACACAGGATCGCATATTTTCAGCCTTTGGTAATTTGATCATAACTTGTGTAGGAATGTCCAAATGACAAACGGTTTGAAGCATTAGAAACTAGACTCAAAGACCTTTTATTTTATAGGTTATTCTTCACTTACAACCTTATACATATTTTGATATTATCGTTTAAAGTGTGGACTAGTGCAAGTACCTTTGGAATCTTAGCCTATTATGAAAAATTTTCCCATTTGGCTTACACTTAGGCCTCTCCTTGGACCCCACCTTACTTAATATATGACTCATACACTTGTTCACCAATTCCAATTGATTGCCACCATATTAACAACACATAAAATAGTATAATTAGCCTACGTGGCATCACAAAATCCTAGATTACTTAGCAAAATTTTCCGGGGCCTTACATAAAACTCCAACCTTTATCAAATTGCAAAAAGTCAACCAACAAGTCAATCCAGGACGGCCTCCTGGAACCCCAAATAAAATCACAAATTCTGATCACCCATGCGAAAATGATTCCAAATATACAAGTTTCATCCAAATCCTATTTCAAATCCAGGTTCAAATCAGAAACAATCACTCTCCAAATTTTCTTACAAAACCCCCAATTTACTCCCTTAGATTTCATCAACCAAAGGCCAAAATCAAAGATAGAATCATGAATACTCATCACATTCGAGTTAAGAACACTTACCCAATCCAACTGGGTGAAAATATCCTAAAAGATTGCCTCAATCCGAGCAACAAACCTCAAAATATTATTAAATAATTCAAACCTTCAATTAAATTAGGTCTGCCCAGCGATTCTCGCTTTTGCACTCCAAATGTCACTTTTGCTACACTGCATATGTGGAAAATGCCTCAAAGATGCGCAATCTACTTATGCCTCTGATCTTTTGCTTCAGTGAATAGAACTCCGCTTCTACGGAGCCGTTTCTAATCTCCATGAAGTGCACATGCGCTTGCGCACCTACACAAGGATTGCCACTTCTACAGATAAACCTACTCCCATCGAAACTTACACATGCGGCCCCAGGTATGCTTCTGCGGACTCGCACTTCTGACCAAATCTCACAGGTGCGAAAACACTAGACCTGATCAGCCCACTAACTCCAAAATGATCCAGAATATATTCAAAACACACCTGAGCCCCTCGGGACCCCTTCCAATCACACCAACCACTCCCAAAACTTAACATGGACCTGCTCAAGGTCTCAAATCACACAAAATACCATCAAAACTACAAATCACATCTCAATTCAAGCCTAATGAACTAATCAGCTCCCAACTTTAGAAACTCATGTCGAACCACGTCTAAACAACTTGGATTCACCCCAAATTTGGCACACAAGTTCAAAATGACATAATGAACCTAATCCAACTTATACAACAAGAATCCAACCCCGATAACCTCAAAGTCAATTCCCGGTCAATCCAATAAACTTTCTAAACCTTCAAATTTCAAACTTTTGCCAACTAGAGCCGAATCAACCTAGGAGCATACAAATCCACTTCCAAACATATGCCTAAGTCCAAATTACAAAATGGACCTATTGAAACAATCAAAACACCATTATGACGCTGTTTACACAAAAGTCAACCCTCGGTAAACCTTATAACTTAAGCTTCCAACTGTGGAACTAAGTGTTATAATTCACTCCAAAACCTCCTGAGATCAAACCAACCATCACCGTAAGTTATAAAATGACAAATAGTCATATGGGAAGCATCAATAGGGGAATAGGGTCCAAAAACATAAAATGACCAACTGGGTCGTTACATTCCCCCCTCTTAAACAAATATTCATCCTCAAACGAGTTTAGAATCATATCTGGGATATAAAAAAGGTGAGGATATCTGCTCCACATATCATGCTCGATCTCCCAAGCTACCTAATTAACTGATTGACCTCTCCACTAACCTTCATTGATGCGATATTATTTGGCCTCAGCTTTCAAACCTAACTATCCAAGATGGCCATTGTCTCCTCATCATATGTCTATTCCTTGTCCAACTACACCGCACTGAAATCCAACACATGGGATAGATTCTCATAGTACATCCGAAGTATGAAAACATGAAACGTTGAAGGAATTCCTGATAAGCTGGGTAGAAAAACAAGTTTGTAGGCCAACTCACCAACTCTCTCCAACACCTCGAATGTAACAATATACCAATGACTCAACTTTCCCTTCTTTTGAATCTTATCACACCCTTCATAGGTGAAACTCGAAGAAGAACATTCTCACCCTCCATGAAAGCCACATCACGAGCCTTCCTATCAAGTAACCTCCTATACGAACCCGCTCTTGAATCAATTTCACCTTTCCTAAAGCTTCACAAACCAAATATGTGCCAAATATCCTAGCCTCACTGGCTCAAACTAACCGATCAGAGACCGACATCAAATCCCATATAAGGTCTCAGACGGAGTCATGCAGATGCTCGACTGATAGTTGTTGTTGTATGTAGCTAAAGGAAGAAATAGATTCCACTGGCCTCTGTAATATATGACATAGGCCCGCAACATGTCCTTGAAAATTTGAATAGTCTACTCGGATTGCTTGTCTTTTTTAGGGAGAAATATAGTGCTCAACTCAACCTGCATGCCCAACTCATGCTGAACCGCTCTCCAAAAAATTAAAGTGAGCTAAGTACCTTGATATAGGATGATAGAAATAGGTACACCATGCAATCGAATAATCTCCCAAATGTAGATCTTAGCCAACTGCGTGTGGGAAGTCATGACTGGAATGAGATATGCAGACTTGGTCAATAATGACCCAAATTGCATCAAATATCCTCAATGTCCATGGCGAACCTACCACAATGTCCATAGTGATAATCTTCCACTACCACTTTGATATCTCAATCTTTCTGAAGCAACTTACTAGATCTCTGATACTCATACTTGACATACTGACAATTCAAACACTAGAGAAACATATCCAACAATGTTGTTGTTCATCCTCCGCCACCAATAGTGCATCCTCAAATCTCGGTACATCTTTGCAACACCCGGATGAATGGAATACCGCAAAATATGAGCCTCCTCAAGGATCAACTTTCTTAATCCATCCATATTAGGAACACAAATCCAGCCCTGAAGCTGTAACATGCCAACATCACCAATAGTCACCTACTTAGCACCACCCCATCGCACCATGTCCCTAAGGACAAGCAAGTAAGGTTCATCTTAATAACGATACTTGATGCGCTTAAACATGGATGAATGTGATACGAGAATGCAAGAACTCTTTTAGGCTCCAAAATATCCAATCTCATGAATCTATTGGATAAAGCCTGAACATCCATGGCTATAGGCCACTCCCTAATTGGAATAAATGCTAAACTCCCCATGCTCTCTGCCTTTTTACTCAAGGCATCTCCTACCATATTGGCCTTCCTCGGATGGTAAAAAATTATGATATCAGTCTTTTAATAGCTCCAACCACCTCCGCTGCCTCAAGTTCAAATCCTTTTGCTTGAATAGATGGTAAAGAAATACAGTGCTTAACTCAACCTGCATGCCCAACTCATGCTGATTATATAGCTTCTTCTCCCTCAATGTCCGAAGCACGATCCTCAAATACTCCTCACGCTCCTCCCTACTACGGGAATACACCAATATATCACCAATGAACACATTGACGAAAGAATCCAAATAGGCTGAAACACATTGTTCATCAAATGCATGAGAGCTGTTGGGGCATTAGTCAACCCAAACAATATCACCAAAAATTCATAACGACCATAACTAGTCCGGAAAGTAATGTTAGGGACGTAAGCCCTAATCTTAAACTAATGATACCCCGACCACAAATAAATCTTCAAGAACACACTGACACCCTGAAGGTGATCAAATAAGTTATCAATGTGTAGTAGTGGATACTTTCTTTTGATGGTCAACCTGTTCAACTACCGATAGTCAATATAAATGTCACGCCCAACCTCGGGAGGTGCGACCGACGCTCGATCGAGTGAACCCAATCGAGTAATCATGTTAGGTTTCATTGTACCCAAATTAATTCATGAACAAATAGGAGATGGACTCCATTAACCAAATTCTATAAACATTGCATTAACGATTTCCATTTAATTTTCATTAGCAACTTCATTCACAATTTTGAAGATATTACAAGTTTTATACATTATTTCCAAATATCAATATTTCTATTTTTAATTCCAATACCCGACACTACCTACAACCTATCTATGTAGCCTCTAAACACAACTGAAGAGTAATGTAATATGAAAATACCGAAAATAAGGCTTCGGCTATACCTCAAATATAAAGTACATGATAAACAGATGAAACAGGACCCCAAAACAAAGTGGGGCTCACCAAGTCTGTTGAAAGGATGATGCGGCACTAGCTGCGACCAACACTGCCTGCTATAGAAACACCTACATCCATTTAAAGATGTAGCGCCCCCGACAAAAGGGACGTTAGTGCCATCGAATAGCACTAGTATGTATAACTAAACACCATTTTACTAGAAAGAACTATCAAGCAAGAATAAAGAAATCACAAGAGTAAATCTAAGGTTTTGACCGGACACCATATCATCACATAAATGAACCATATAATCTTCCACATAATTTCCATAACTTAGTTGGGGCATTTCTTTCATATGCTCATCACTGTTCTCAACACCACCGCTATCTTGAGCAGAGTCCGATCACGACCCGATCGGCTAGGTCGCCTAATTTGAGACATATACCTCAATCACCATTTCATTTCCTTTTTCCGGAATTTAATATCTGCACATCACCACTATGTGTGCGGCATGGTGTCCGATCACGGCCCGATCGGCTAGGCCGCCTTACCTAGGCATTGTTCCTTTCTCATTAATCATCTCATTTGAATCTCTATTTCACATATATCACATCAATTAATTGGCACTTAGGGACACAAATATCACATCATTCCAATTCCAATGTCCATCTTGCAATATTATGGCCATAGGCACACATAAGCAATTCAAATTTACAAACATAGGTAAGCTTTCACATAATTAATACTCCCTCCGTTTCAATTTATGTGAACCTATTTCCTTTTCGATCCGTGCCAAAAAGAATGACCTCTTTCCTTATTTGGAAATAATTTACCTTTGTGCAATGATTTATAGCCACACAAAATATTTGTGCCTCATTTTGCACCACAAGTTCAAAAGTCTTCTTTCTTTTCTTAAACTCCGTGCCCAGTCAAATGGGTTCACATAAATTGAAACGGAGGGAGTATGATAATTCCAGTTTTAATCTCGGCTTATAGGCTAGGCATTTCAACACATGATTCATATTCTTCACACATCTCTAAATATCACGAATAGAATATTACTCATTGAGGCACATCCTTCATGTACATATATGTATACATTTGTGAATAAATTAATGTGAAATAACAATCAAATAATGTGAAATAACAATCAATAATCAACCAATTCTAGTCTTACCACACTTGCATAAATGCCAATAGAGCTCAATTTCTAATAAAATGAGGTTTTAGCCATATATACGTCAATATAGCTTTCCTTAATCCTTACAATATTCTGAAACTCTTAGAACTTCGATCTATTGTGTAAGAATTATAAATTGAACAAAAAATTAGAGATGAGCTTGAGATTTTAGCTTGTTTTAAGCATATTATCAAACACTAAAGGTGCATTGTGATCTTAGGTCCTTTTTGAGAGGAATTTCTATCATTTTATACCCCGAATTGCCTTCTTTTTAGTTCACTACCTCCCAATACTCTATGGTTTGATATGCATGCAAGAAATTCATTCTTATACCCATGAACCCCCAAGCTAAGTACTCCTTCTAGTTTGAATTTGAAATCTGAGATTAGGGGTCAAGTTTCTTACCTCTTGGTGAGAAGATTTAGGTGCCTCACTTGATTATCTTCAATGATTAGCAAGGTTTCATGGAGAAATTTTGATGGGAAGCACTTTCCCTCTCTAAGACCCCCTCTCTCTAAAAGTATCAGGAAATATGCTCAAAATGAGCTATAACACCAGATATATCGATAATGGGCCGGTTTAAAATTTAGAAAATTGGAACCTCGAGTCAGGTCTGCGATCGCATTTGCGATTGCAAAGTCAACATGCAGTCCGCATAATGGACCGCAAAAGATTCCCAAAAACTGGACACACTGACTGAGTTTGCGGCAGGAATGCGGTCCGCATTCATGTTCTGCGGTCGCAAAGTGCACCGCAGAACTGACCTTCACAAAATCCCAAGGAAATTATGCGACGACTATGCAGTCCGCATTTTTATTATGCGATCGCATAATTGACCGCATAGTTGACTTCAATTCTTGTCCAACACACTGACTCACTCTGCAACAGATATGTGGTACGCATACCTAGTATGCGACCGCATTCTAGATCGCATAATTGCACTTTTCTGGAAAACTTTGATTCTTGATTTTTAAATGCATAGATCAGTACAAAAAGGGTTCGAACAACGGCTTGCAAGCTTGCCGTGAAGAATTTTATATATCTCTAACACATATTTCTATTTTGGCACTACGAGCTTTCGGGTTCATAGTAAAAATCTTTCACAGGCCTCACACCACCTTACTTAGTATATGACTCACACACTCGTTCACCAGATCCAGTTGATGCCCACCATGTTAATAGCACATAAAATGTTATAATTAGCCTACGTGGCATCACGAAATCCTAGATTACTTAGCGAAATTTTCCGTGGCCTTACAATACATCTTCATTTACCCTTCCTTCTTCTTAACAAACAACACCAGTGCACCCCAAGGTGAAACACTTGGGCTGATGAACCCCTTATCTAGCAACTTTTGCAATTGTTCCTTCAGTTTTTTCAACTCTACTGGAGCCATATGATACAAAGGAATAGAGATAGGTTGCGTATCTGATACCAACTCAAAACCAAATATGCCACAACTCTTCTCAATCATCTATTAAGCCTTAAACAATGAAATCCCTCTCTAGGACTGCAACTAAGAGAACCCTTCCCCTCCAGCCTCAGCAACCCCGTCATCGCCTACTTCACGATCTTAGTGTGATAATCAAGAATAACATGGTGTGGGAATAACCAATCCATAACTAATATTGCAACAAAATACACCATATCTAATAATAGGAAGTCTACTCTTGTCTCAAAACCACAAATAGTGACCAAGTATTAACGATAAACTCAATCCACCATAATAGAATCCCCAAAGAGTGTGGACACATACACAAGAGCATCAAGAGAACTACGAGGCATACCAAGAGAAAAAGCGAAGTATGATGACACATATGAATAAGTAGAACCAGGATCAAACAATACTGAAGCATCCTTGTGACACACAGAAATAATATCTGTAATCACTGCATTAGAAGTAACAACCTCAGTCCTCCCTGGGAATGCATAGCATCTGGCCTGACCTCCACTAGTATGAGACATCCCTCTAGGATGACCACATCCCAAATAACCTCCACCCCGAGCTGGCTAAGCAGGTGGTGTAGCAACTGGTGCGGGAATCATAGTCTGACCTCTCTACTTTACTGGACCTATTTGAAGATGGGGCAATCCTTACTAACATGATGTTACTCCCACACTCATAGCATCTTCTAATTGGAAATGATTGTGGGTCCTGAGTTGGACTCCATGAAACCAAATAGACGCTAAAGAACCCCGAACCAGCAAACCCTATACTAATGGAGTTGGATAAGAGCTCTGAGCTGGAAGTGCACTAAATGAATATTTCAATGAAGCTCCTCAGTTGGGTGGTGGGGAATGATAAATTGTCCTGCCAGACTGGACTCTCACAAATCTACCTCAACCTCCAGACAAGGCAGCACTGAAGCTACCTGAATATCGGGTCCTCCTGTCCTTAATCGACATTATATCTCTAGTCTCGATGTGGATGCGCTCCACATGATGCACTATCTAAACCACTTGATGAAATAGAGTCCCGGTCTCAGTCTCTCTAGCCATAGCAAGATGAATACTAGGGTGAAGACCGTCATTGAATCACCTCACCCTCTTCTCATTAGTGGGAACCAAAACAATAGCATGACGAGACAACTTTATAAACCTCATCTCATACTTAGTAACTGGCATAAGACCCTACTATGGACACTCAAACTTCCTTCTCAGCTTCTCTCTCATGGTGCATGGCACAAAATGCTATAAGAAGACTCTGGACAACTGAGCCCACATAAGAAGAGGTGATCCTACTGGTCGACCCATCTCATAAACCTACCACCACCTCTTGGTCGGACCTTGCATCTGGAATGTGGTGAAGTCAACTCCATTGGACTCATAGTCCTAAGTTGCATAGAATCTAATGGCAACGATCTAAGAATCCCTGATCATCCTCTAAAAGCATACCACTGAAATGAGGAGGATGCATCTTGGTGGCTAACCTGACCTCTTTAGCTCAACATCAAACATCACAGGCCTATCCTCAGGTTGTGGGCACTGAAATTTGCCAACTGGTAACACTATAAGAGTCTGATAACCATCGGGCACCTGCTCTAGGGTACGGGTAGCTGGGGTCTGTGCTCATCCCCCTTCTTGAGAAGTAGCAGGAATAGTAGGAAATGCACCATCCTTAGCTAAACTCTCGAATAGACCTACCGTGCATATAATTGCATCTTGAACAACTGGCGAGAAAAATAAGCCTTGAAGAGCTTGAGCTAGTACCTCTGCCTCCATATAATCATGCACCCGCTCCTCAATAGGAGCTACTAGTATCTTTGTAGTAGCTGCACAAACAGAGCTTCTAGCTATGGAACGTTCTCTGCCCCTACCTTTATCTCAACCCCGACCTGTCATGACCCTAGCCTAGGGTACCGCCACTTGTGCAACTGCACCGATGATCATGTCCTCACCATCTGTGAGAGAATATTAAATCAAGGATTCAGACCTAAGAACAATCAAATTTGCATAAGAGAGAATGAAAGAAAGTGAATTTTCCTGTAGGCTCTCGAAGATAAGTATAGACGTCTTCGTACAGATCAACAAGACTCTACTAGACTTGCTTATCTCGCGTGAGACATAAGAAACCTAGTGCTATAATTACCAACTTGTCACGACCTAAACTCCCACAAGAGTAGTGACGTTGCCTAACAATAGTTGACACCCAATTTTTCCCTATATATTTTCAATATACAAAATACAACAACAACAACAACCCAGTATATTCCCATAAGTGGGGTCTGTGGAGGGTAATATGTACGCAGACCTTACTCCTACCCCGAGGGGCAGAGAGGCTGTTTCCAGGAGGCCCTCGGCTGAAGAAGGAAACAGTGACAAAAATAAGTGACGATATATTAGTACTAGCAATAGACTCATAATAAATGACATAAAATAGATAACATAACATAAAATAACATATAATAACAAATAACAACAATATAAGGAAATTAGGGAATATGAGAATGAGGGAAGTGTACTACTATCTAAAATATAAAGCACTGCAACAGTAGCTGATCAGTAGCATCCTAAGCCTAACACCTAATTGTCTAGTCTCACTCTAGCGTGTTGTAGAAATATTCCTAATTTCCCCTAACCTATAACCTTAATGCTCGACCTCTACAATCCGCTGTCAAGGGCCATGTCCTCAGTAATCCTAAGTCGTGTCATGTCCTGCCTGATTACCTCTCCCAATACTTCTTAGGTCTCACTCTACCTCTCCTCGTGCCCATCACCGCCAGTCTCTCATAACTTCTCACCGGTGCATCAGTGCTCCTCCTCTGAATGTGCCCGAACTATCTAAGTCTTGCTTCCCGCATCTTGTCCTCCATGGGCGCCATGCCTACCCACTCACGAATAACTTCATTCCTAATATTATCCATCCTTGTATTCCTACACATCCACCTTAACATCCTCATCTTCGCTACTCGCATCATCTGGATGTGTGCGTTTTTAATCGGCCAACACTCGATCCCATAAAACATGGCCGGTCTAACCACTGCTCTATGAAACTTACATTTTAGTAACAGTGACACTTTCTTGTCACACAGGACTCCCGTTTCTAACCTCCACTTCATCTACCCCACCCCTATACGGTGTGTGACATCCTCGTCGATCTCCCCGGTCCCCTGAATAACTGACCCAAGGTACTTGAAACTACCCCTCTAAGGGATGACTTGGGAGTCAAGCCTCATGTCCACTCCCGCGTTTGTCGGCTCTGGCCCAAATTTGCACTCGAGATATTCCGTCTTCGCCCTGCTCAACCTGAAACCTTTAGACTCAAGGTCCTATCTCCAAACCTCCAGCCTCTCATTGACTCCGCGTTTTGTCTCGTCAATTAGGACTATATCATCAGCAAATAGCATACACCATGGCACATCACCTTGAATATTATGCGTTATGGCATCCATCACCAGGTCAAATAGGAAAGGGCTGAAGCAGACCCTTGGTGCAACCCCGTAACAATCGAAAAATTCTTGGAGTCGCCTCCTACTGTCCTAACCTGAGTCTTAGCTTCATCATACATTTTTTTAATCACCCTAATGTAGGCAAAAGGGACCCCTTTAATCTCTATGCATCTCCATAAGACCTCCCTAGGAACCCTGTCGTTCGCTTTCTCTAGACCGATAAACACCATCTGCAGATCCTTCTTCTTATCCCTGTATTGTTCCACCATCCTCCTAATAAGGTGGATAACTTCTATGGTAGATAGCCCTGGAATGAACCCGAACTGGTTTTCTGAAATAGACATCGTCCTTCGCACTCTCATTTCTACCACTCACTCCCAGACTTTCATGGTATGACTCAGTAGTTTGATACCCCTTTAGTTGCTACGACTCTGGAAATCGCCTTTATTGTTATACAACGGAACCATTGTACTCCACCTCCACTCTTCAGTCATCCTATTAGTCTTGAATATAACATTAAACAACCCAGTAAGCCATTTCAGGCCTGCTCTGCCCACACACATCCAAAGTTCAACTGGAATTTCGTCTGGCCCGGTAGATCTGCCCCTTCACATCTATTTTCAATATACAAAATACTTTCAAAATAGTGTATATATACATATATAAGCATGTCCATGCGTTTTATCATTTTTCCATAATTGTTAAGGTTTTAAATTATATTTATTTCCCTTTTATTTCATCCATAAAATCCCAATAATTATGTCCAAAATTATTATTTGGATAATTCATCTATTGGATTTTCATATTTATGCCAAAATATGGCTAAAATAATTTTTACAAATTCATTTAGTATTTTTAAAGCTAAATTTCCCACAATTACAATATTAGCCATTTTTAAGGTTTAATTGTGTGTTATATTCATAAAATTGAGTCTGGTATTTTAAAATTTTTAATTATGTGTTATAAAGCATTTTAGTATTTTCAATTTATTCTCAGAAGCCATTTACTATTTTATATAAATTAAAAGGGGAAAAAGTGGCTATTTAAATTTTAGCCTAAATTGTCTTTCAATTTAACCCCAAATCAAACCCAATTCCCCAGCCCATTTCTAATTTAACCCGACCTCTAAACCCTTTAAAACCAACCCAAACCCGGATTCTCTACCTCCACTTTTAATCTAGGCCGTTGATCATTCAGATCAACGACCATCATCACCCCTTACCTTAATTAATCCCAAACGACCCCAAAACCCTACCATTTGTTACAATCCCCTGCCTTAGAATCCCCTTCCTCTCAAACTCTCTCTGCAACACCTCCTAACCCTAGCCTCCACCACCCAAATCTACCTTAATTCCTTTCAATCCCCACCTAATCCATGGACTCCCATGGTGATTGAAGGCGGGTAATCATCTCCTATGTCTACTGGTTACCTATTTTCGTGGTTCCATGGATAGATCTCGAAGGATTTGGTCCAATCCCTTCTTATCTTCGATCTCTGGTCTTTTTCCGACCATCCATGGCTGTTCAAGTCAGATCCTTGACTTTTCCGGCTAGATCAGTAAATTTCCAAAGTCCTTCTAACTTTCTGTTAGTTCTTTGAAACCCTATCTTTAAGAGTTTTTCAATTTTCTTTTAGATCTATCTTAGATCTGTGCACGTTATGAACTTATTGATATTTTCCAAATGGTTTTTCGATTTCCTTTCAAAGTGACTCTTCATTTTCAAATTAGGATTTCTTAAAACTCTTCCTAAAGACTCTTCTATGATTTTCAATGTTGTTTTACTATGTTTAAACGATGCGCTTATGTTTTTCTTCTATCTGGTTCATCGCGTTGAATCCTAGGTATTTTTGGGGTTTAACCGAGTTCTGAAGCTGTCTTTTGTTTGTTTGTATGAATGTCTGTTTTGATTGAATCCTTTGTGTTTGAATCATGTTATTGCTTGACTTACCTGGTTCTGAGTTCTTACCATTTTTAACTCGACTATGCCATAAAACCTAATTTCTTAAAAGGGTTTTCCTCACTTATTACTATGAGTTCTTTCTTTGTTTCTGACTTTCTTTACCTGTTAAGACTGATTTCTGCACTTTGGCTCTACGTATGATCCATGACTACGTGACCTTGTTACCTACTGTGCTTCAAGTAGGTTTCTTTACTAGTGAGTACTAACTTACTACCGCTACTGCTGTATGTTTAATTTGCTCCTCTTTGACAATATGTTTGACCCTGCATGTCTAGTATGCCTATCCATCTCTTGCTATTTATATGTTGAAAAGCAGAGTCATGATTCTTTTTTAATTGATCTTGATTTCTTCAATGTTATGACTGATTACAAAAGGTTCCCTTATAAACCCTAATTTTTACTCATTTTTGTTTAAATTGATTGATTCCCTTACTTTTATTACTGTGATATTTTTACCTTGAATCCTTTCCCCCAAAATAAAGCATATTTTGTACTTAGACTGAAATATTTACCTTATACTTTTACTACCCCCTTATATAGAAAGAATCAATCTGTCCCAAACTGATTTTTTTCCTTTATTTGACCCCGTTAGTATCCGTTCAAGCTGTGATTCCCTGATTAAAAGGAAGTACTTGTGTTAATTAATTCCGATTGTGGTTATTTCCATGTTTGAGTTGAAACTTTACTTGTTACCTTATTCTTCACTCATTTTCAAAACTATAAATATCCTACCCTCTCTTCTTTCAAACACACGAACAATTGAGTTCAGAACACACACTTACACACTCAAAACTCTTTCCTTCTCTATTATTACTTGTGCTACTGCTTTGTCTAGCTAGTTGAAAGCCAAAGCTACACTGTGGAATCCTACTTATTTTACCTTTCTGCACCTTGCATTCTCTATTGGTATGTCCTAGTTAATTTTTCAAGCCTCAACAACAATATGCTTCTTTAATTATTTCAATTTCCTTTATTCGTGTTTACTTCTGCTTGTGGTTTTGCAGTGAGGTTACAATACTAGCATGCTGTAATATCCCCTTCCCTCTAGATTAATGCACTCCCTTATGTTTGTCACTTACTATGAACTTGCTATCCTAAGTCCCTATTCCCTCAATGTGATTATGCTCTTTCTGACTAGCCTGTGATAATGCCAGTATCAGCTATTGCTGTGCATGTCCAACTAGTCCTACGACTCTTAATGGGGTTATGTGTTCGCAGTCAGATGTATGTGTGTCCTAAACCCCTTGACCCCTTTGTATGACTGTGATTCTGTGTGTGATCCCATCTTGGGAATTTGAGTTTCATTTACAACTGATTTCAATCACCTCTATCAGTAATTACTTTCAAAATGGACTATCAGCCCAGCTTTTTTTTATAAATAAATCTCTTTCAACATGTGTTTAGCACTTCCACTGTATTCTTAGAATCTAGGTTCTGCCCCTCTTATGTGAGCTTTACGTTGGGACCCTTGAGCTCCTTCTAAACGTGGACACATAAGAGTTGGCCCTTCCACACTGCACTCATTCTGTTTGGTTATGCAAATCTGGGTGTGAGCACTGGCTGGAACCCCTCGAGGTCCTTAGGAAACTCTGACACACCCAGGTATGAGAAAGGATTTGGAATAACTTTGGCATTGAAGTGATTAATTACATAACTCAGAGAGGAAGTCAAGATCAGTCTTCCTTTGGTTGTAATTTCTTATTCTGCACTTCTTTTGTAATTCAATCATTTGGCCTGTAATAATTTGTAAACATTATGGGACTGGCTAGTGAAAAGGGATGGGGAATATGCATGTTTTAGCTATTAAAAGGGTAGAAAATATGTTACTAGGTTTACATTCCTACTTGTGCAATAGAATTCAGGCTTAGGACTCATTTCATGCATTAGAGATCACGTTCCTTAGGATTTACACTTATCATTTTTCAGCATGTCCATTTCACTATCATACAACTTAGCAATTCCTGCATTAAATGTATTAATAACCGGTATTTCTACAATCATGTTCGTACTACCATGTACACTCAGAGATCCTGTTTTAGGCTAAACAACATTAACAAATATATCATCTCTGCATAACTGTAATATTTTTGCATATAGAAATCCTCTTTAGGATTCTTCATATATACATCATTCTGCACCTCTTTTCATTTAGATACCATGTCTTTAGGATCTCACTTATACTCGCTTAAGCAAACTTACCATGTCTCTAGAGCGAGATCGGGTTTACGACATTCGGGAAGATAACTCTATTCCCATTTGGGAATTGGGTTTTTTGGGATTGAAGAGTCGCCACCTAATGATTAAGTGCATTAGGACACTAAGGGTTTTGAATTTGAAAACCAGAGTTCGGGTAAGGGCTAGATATTATCTCGAGGCGAAGGTGATAGGCACCCCTCAAGATCCACTAGTGTGGTTCCATACCATGTTATGTTGTGACTTTAAATGCAAACAACAAGTAGACAAACACGAATTACAAATACAAAGAGGGATTTTCACATAATGGTTGCAAGGGATTAAGGAAGTTAAAGACACTGAATTTTGATAGAGGAAGCAATTTTAAAATCTTGAATAAAAGAGTAAAAAGAGAAATTTTTACATAGTTGCTGCAAGTTAAAAGCAGTTTAAAAGCTGAAGTTTGGCAAAAAATAAAATGGACAAATAAGGGAAAGGGTCCTAGGTTTATACACAATATGGATCACCCCAAACAACACCCGGTAACTGTTTATACACGTGGTGTTATCGACACCATATCCATATTTACCCTTTCCCACCCCATTAAGGTATTAAGCGTGAAATGGTATCGTTACCTATAGCATGCTATTACCCGTCCCAATCCTATCAGTCCCGGAGACATTTGGGACTTCTAGTCCTATCAAGGGAAGGAATTTTTGGGCTTTTTTCAGGAGTTTAGAAAGGTAAAAATTCTAATGCGTCAAACAAAACACATAGGACAGTTATGGGGTACACATAACAATTAAAAACTCAAATAAGCCTCCTCAGAATCGCAGAAATCATGTAGTTTAGCATGCCTTACATATACTTATTAGGTCCAAATTAAACTTAAACGTTAAGCGGACTGGTTCAACCCATATTTTTAGACAAGAAATCCGTATTAGGTCCGCTTGGATGCAATTATTGAAGACTGATGGAGTTACAGATTTTACCCTAAGGCTTGCCTAGGTGAAACTTATAGATATGATATCTACTGGTTTCAGAAAATAAGAAGTAAACTGATTACAGAAAGTTGCCAGTTTTAACAGAATGATACGAGTTCTGCAGCTGGTTACTACTGACAGACTAATCTTAAAACGAGTGATTCAGATTTGGTTGATAGTTCTTATAGGCATGCTTTCTAGCGTCGTTAATTTTAAACACTTTTTACAGGCGTAACAGGAGTGCAAAAATCCTACGAGCATGGTATCTAGGATGCAATTGATTATTATTTGACCTAACTGTTTGCCTAATGATAGATGCAAAAATGCAGAATCTTAAAGACATGGTCTCTATATGCAGAATTATTATGAGCAGGATATCTATATGATATACAAAGTTCTTTTAAGCTTGGTTTCTACATATGATAGTGCAGAATTCCTATAAGCATGATTTCTATATAGGAAAGTGCAGAATTCCTATGAGCATGATTTCTATATATGGAAGTGCAAAATTCCTATGAGCATGATTTCTATATATGAAAGTGCAGAATTCCTATGAGCATAATTTCTATATATGAAAGTGCAGAAATTCAAAGAACTCCTATAGGCAGAATATCTACCCTTAAGCATACATAATTAACCCTCCCCTTTTTACTAAAACCCCATAAGTTATTACAAATTTATTACAGGCCAAATGAATCAAACAGAAAATAAAATTACATCAGAGCTTTTAAGCTACATCCAATGAGCCTAATTCAGACCAAAGTCTAATAATATGATATGAACTAACTGCCAAGATCAGATTCCAAAGCCTTTCTCTTATCTGGAGTGTGTCAAAGTTCCAAGGAGTTTCAAGAACTCCAGGCAATGCTTACACCCAGATATCATTACAGAACTGAATTAAAGTGCAGTGTGGAAGGGCTAGCCCTCCAATATCCAAGTTCAGAGGGAACTCAAGGTCCCAAGGCAAGGCTCATTGGAGGGGGAAGAACTTAGAATCTAGGAACAAGTGTAAGTGAAATAGAGGAAATTAAGGGATGCCAAGGTAGGATGGTGGTCATGCCTAGCAACATAGAATGCTGGCACACCCCTGA
>MU788004.1:21932-32593 GCA_026770625.1 Nicotiana glauca | reverse complement strand
AAACTGAACCAATGGTAGAAACCTCTGCACTGACATCCATCACGAAGGCCCAATTAAGAAAAGCAGTCCTCCCCAACCATCCGCTGGTCTTTGGAATACAAACCACTCTGCTAGAATACAATCCGAAGCACCTCGCCACTCAACCTATGGCATTTTTCGGCATGGCCCATGGCGCAATAGTCTAGAATAACCCAACACTGAGACAGCCAGTCTACACCCTAACATCATATCCAAAATCTAACATACCAAGCAAGGAAAGATCCACTCGGGCCTCCAAATCTCAATAGCCGCTAAACGGTGCCGATACACAAGATCCACAACCACTACATAGTCTGTACATGAGAACTTCCCGTCTCCAACTCCATATAGCACACGAATCACCATACCTGATCCCAAATTCCGCCGTATGAATATACGTCACACCTCTAGTACCCAATCATTCCACGGAAGATATTCTAAAATTCCCTTGTGCCATCACACAAACTCAGATATCAGCAGTCAATCTAACCAGAAAGCACCGCAATACTACTGAAGTATCATCAGTTTAATCACATTACCCCTTTCCGAGACAAATACTCTCATCAAATCGCTTCCAATTAGCAGTACCATTTTTCTTGATTATCTGAGGCTACCCGTTGCCTAATAGTTTTATGAACTTCTTTTCAGAACTGAACTGTAACTCATCTAGCCATGAACTCCTACTGATCCCATTTGGAAGAAAAATCATTACACATCCCATGCTTCGCATGCCCATAGAAAATATATACATCTACTAACCACGGTGAAGCCTAACAAGAATTCTTCCCCCAATTCCATTTGTACAGGCTAACTGTCAGGACTTAATACTTCTAATTAGACCAGACTAAACAAGCTATCAGAACTCAAGAGCTTTGCTGCAAAAATGCATGTACGAACTCATTGCCTCAAACACACGCAAAGAATTAATCACCTCCTTACCATACCAATTCGGTTTCCTATAAAGCTATTCCATTTATCTAATTTCCCTTCTGATTCATCATCAACTTGATATTCCCCCTTGCTGTAGCACTACAGTTCCTCAACCCAGGCTCACTACACGAGACCCAAGCACAAGACCACACTGTCTAAGACCCATAGGCCAATGAATCCTCTCTCAAATATTCCCATAAACACCACATTCCAAAATACTCTACTCTGAAGAACTTCCTGCGAATCTAAGTCTGTTACCTTTACTTTCCTGATACTGATGCATAGAATCCCATAATTAACATAGAAATACCACAAGTCTTGACCTTTTCTAATGAAAACATAGTCTCTAACCACATACACAACCTTAAGACACATGATTGTTATATGTAGAATCTTGAACACATTAAAACCATTCTCGAGAGTCATTTACTTCTTATTCAAACTACAATTCACCTGATCAAACGAACATAACCACCCGTGCCTCATTAGCACTCTGACACCGCAGGATATGACCTCATCCCAATATAAACAAACATCTTCCTGCTCCATGCACCGAGCATTCCCTACCAACAACAGCTTAAGACATCCTGTGATTCTCACACATCTACGAAGCACCATATAACCTTTGTCAAAATTTTGCTTCACTCGAGCCATCTTCGGCTCAATTTTCGCAGCCAGAACTGATTCGCCAGCATACCTCAAACCGGAGCCAACAGAGCACATAACCGTACAATCGGCTAATCAATAGCAAACTCCCCAACTTGGCTCGAAGCCATAGATCAAAACACTCCCAACAACCCATAACGTACATACTTCATTGCTGCCTTAATACCATAGTGAGATTAAACTCAATCCTTCATAAGCTTGTGGAAACACAAATCATCTAGTACTGTAATCCTCTGCAAATCTCCCATTCATCCCCACATCAGTTGAGTCCACTCTCTTAAGCGACCCAAAATTTCAAATTCCAACACGTACTCCTCAATTACCACTTAAGAGCACTCCGCAGGAGATAACCCACTTGTTTCGCCTCAATTTAACATTTCTGCATGCCTTCCACCATCATACACACTACACAGTCATTTAATCTTCCTGGATCCAAACTCATACCGCCACGTGAAATGCACTTCACTTCCCAACTAAGACACACAAACGATTCTTCATGCGCCCATAATTCGGGCTACACATCAAATCACAATAGGAATCGAACACTTAACAGTTCATCTATTATCCAGCAGACTTCTTCGTCACTACCAAGTCATATAGATATATCCTGCAGTACTAACATACTCATCACATGGATATCCAACCGCCATTCCGGCTAATAGGGACAATACCGAACATATAAGTTCAAAACACTTGCTCACACAATCAGCACCTCGGTGCTCAAGCCATAGGAAAGGATCCGGCCCCAAGTCCTCCATAATGGCCCAACATAAACTCACAGAGATTACATTTCACCCTTTGATCGGGGAATCACAAGCCGTCAAGGCACATCTGATACTGAGCGCTCATGCGAGCATACAAATACGTGGAAGGAATTTCAAGAGTTTCTCTTCAAGCTGAATCAAGGATGCACGATAAGAATTAAAGAATGTGAAGTTTTCCTAAAGGTTCTGCAGCCTCTCGAGGATAAGTACAGACGTCTCCGTACCGATCCGTGAGACTCTACTAAACCTGCTCATGACTCGTGAGACCTAGTAACTTAGGCTCTGATACCAACTTATCACGACCCAAACCTCGCTCCGGTCGTGATGGCGCTTCTCGTGAAGACAAGGCCAGCCAACCAACCCTATTTGCCTTTTCAAAATAGATAAACATGAATAAACAATTTTAAAGATGGTTCAATAATATGACTTAACGGAAGTACGGCCAAACACAGCCCAAACCGGGGTGTTACAAATCACGAGCATCTAGAGGAGTCTAAATACAAATACAAGGCCAGTAATATGCAGAATAAAATTTAGAATCAAAAAAAGAAATCCGGTGCCACGAATGCTGGCGGTCACCTTGCTCAGCTACGATAGCAAAATCTTCAACCTGCTCAAAACCCCCTACCGGGTGAACAAATACCTGTATCTGCACGCGAGGTGCAGGGAGTAAAGTAAGTACTCCAAGTCAGTGAGTAATAAAAGTAAATAATAACTGAGCAGCAAGAAATCACGTAAAGCAACCAACATGTTGTATAGAAGCCGGGTACAATTTTCTGAGAAAAACAGTGAAACCTGTGAAATCTTTAGAAATACCTTGGCTCAGTTCAAATCTCTTTTGAAAACAATAATTACGAAAATAATTTCAAAATAGTTAGTCTTGATAAGCACGGAAAAATCTCCCCCTTGGGCACAAGTACCACAGTATAACAGGTAAAAAGACATGTAAGTATGCAAGATGAGCACATAAAAGTTTGCCCCTCGGGCAATATCTCAAAACAGTACCGGCCCCTCGGGCATGATTTATGTTCTTGGTCAGCCATTGTTACTTGACCGATCAGCCATTGTTACCTGACCAAAACGCGTATAACAGTGCCATTGTTACCATTGTCCAAAATTTATCCGCTCTAGATGGGTACCCGCGTTCACTGGGGGTATACAGACTTCGGGAGGGGCCCCTTACGGTCCAAGCGCAATATCAAGCCACCTTGTGGCATATAAACCAGGCCTGAAAGCCTTCTCACATCACACTCAAGGCCTGAAAGCCTCCTCACATAACACTAGAGGCCTGAAATCCTCCTCACATATCACTCGAGGCCTGAAAGCCTCCTCACATATCACTCAAGGCCTGAAAACCTCACTCAGTCCAGAAATATCATAAGCCCTTCGGGCATAAATAAAATAATAGTTCTCAGCCCAGACAACAATAAAATATCAGTAAAGTCTCAAAAATCAGTTAAAATGGCTGAGGTTGCAAAAACAGTATAATCAACAGGACTGAGTTCAAGTAGTATATCAAATAGTGAGGAAAGAGTGATAAAAATCCCCGAAGGGGGTTCAAATAATTGGTACGAAGCCCAAATAAGGCAATTAACCCAAATCATGATAATATCAAATAAGATTCAGTCAAATACGCAGTAAAATCAACAATTCACAATCCCCAATGGTGCTCTACCCCACGCTCGCTATCCGGCGTGCAAGTCACCTCAATATAGCACTACGGTGTGCAAATCTGGGATTTCAAACCCTCAGGATATCATTTACAATCATTACTTACCTCGAACCGGTGAAATCTCTAGCTCGCGATGCCTTTACCCTTCAAATCGGCCTCCACACACATCGAATCTATCCAATATTCGAGCGAATACATCACAATATGCCAATGGGATAATACCCAATTGAAAACAATCGAAAAATAGCAAAAATCTCGAAATTAGCAAAACCCGAGCCCCAGGATCACTTCTCAAAAATTAGAAAATTTAATATCAATGGATTCCTCATCTTCTCACGAGTTCATACATACTAAGAACTCTCAAATCCGAGCTCAAATGACCCATCAGATCCCAATTTGAAATATCAAAAACTCAAGCCCTAGTTCATCAATTTTTGGCTTAATTTCCATGAATTTCTAGGTTAATTTCAATAATAATCATGTTTTTAACTCATAAAACTTACCTCCAGTCAATCCCAGTTGAAACCCTCTTCAATTGCTCCAAAAAAGCTCTCAAGATGTTCAACAATGGAGGAAAATACCCTTAGCTCGCGGATGAAATGTTATTTTAAAACCCTTCTGCCCAGGCCTATTTCCGCTTCTGCGACTCAGATACCGCATTTGCGGTAACCGCTTATGCGGAATCTCCTCCGCTTCTGCGGATTCTTCAAAACTGCTCCAGACCGCTTCTGCGGTCAAGTTCCACTTCTGCGGACATCGCATCTGCGAAATTTATCCGCATCTGTGAAACTCCTCCATATAGCTAAGAGCCATACCTGCGACCCCTTCTTTGCATCTGTGGAACCGCATCTGCGGCCCCTTTTCCGCAGATGCGGAAATATCAGATACCGGCAAACCAGAAATTCCACAACTCCAAAATTCATCCCGATGGTCATCCAAAATCACCTCGAGGCCCCTGGGACCTCAACCAAAAATACCAATATGATCAAATATCTTATTCAAACTTGCTCGAACCATTAAAACACCACAGTTAACACAAAAATCATCAAATTACATCAAATTCAAGCCTAAGTTCATCCAAATCTTCCGAAACTCGCATTCGATCAAAAACCCAACCAAAACATTTCTGAATCAACTAAAATTTTGCACATACATCCCAAATCACCTAACGAAGCTACTGCAACTCTCGGAATTCCATTCCGACCCTCGGATCAAAATCTCACATATCAACTGGAATTCGCCGAAATACTAACTTTGCCAATTCAAGTCTAATTCTACACCGGACCTCCAAAATCAATTCCGATCACACTCCTAAGTCACAAATCATCCGCCGAAGCTAACTGAATCACCGAAAATCACATCCGAGCCCTATAACTAATAAGTCAACCCCCGGTTGACTTTTCCAACCCAAGTCTTCTTTAAAGAGACTAAGTGTCTCATTTTCTACCAAAACCAATCCAAATCAATTCTAACACACCAAATACTGATAATGAAACATGAAGAAGCATAAAATAGGAAAAAACAGAGCGATAACTCATGAGACGACGGGTCGGGTCGTCACATAGGAGAAAAGAAAAAAATCAGTAACTGGGAAGAAGAAACAGAAAGGATTAGCAGGAAAACAAGGAACAACAGACCACGGGCACAGATTCTACAATTCTTATATGCTGCTACTGTTTACCATTTGTGGAGTGAAAGAAACATCAGAAGGTTTCAAGACAAAAAGAGAGAGGGTCGATGGATCCTTAAAGAGATTGTCATACAAATGCATATTAGAGGACATCAATTTAGCAAATGGAGGAAAGTCCTAGAGTCTTTGAATAGGTATCCTAAGTAGAGGTAGAGAAATATTGGAAAGAGTTTTTTTAATACACCTTTACATAGATAGGAAGAATATGGAGATTAGTTATAGAATCCAAATGTAACTAGTGGATGTAAATAGATATACTTGGTTGAAATAAAATTTATAATTTTGGCCAAAACAAACGAATATATATATACATATATATGTAAAAGCCCCTGAGATATTGATCGACTTTTATGCCCTTAAATATTTGTATAATTTAAGAATCTAATAATAAATTACCTAATAATGAAATTCTGTTTCTTTTTAAATTACACGTGTTGTCGATCCTACAATATCGATTCTACTTTTTGAATAAGAAAGGACGTCCTATAATTTTTTATAAAAAATTTGTTGTTCCTAATTACAATTCTCTATTAACAAACAATGCATGTACTAAAAGAAAATTTTCGTAAATATGCTCTAAAAACATTTGTAACATTTTAAACTGTGACGACCCAAAGGGTCATCACCTGTTTTTTCATACGTTCTGTGCATCCGAGGCCTTGAAAACCTCATTTTTACTTGCCTCGATTTACGTGCGCAGTCCGGGCGCGTAGCCGAAAAGCTTTTATGTTGAAATATGTAAATTATGTGAAAAATTTTGATATTAATATGATCATAGTTGACTTTGATCAGCATTTTTGGTAAACGGACCCGGACCCGCAATTGGACGGTCCCGGAAGGTCCGTAGAAAAATATGGGACTCGGGCAGGTCTAGAGCCCGAGATATGAATTTTTTCGTGAAATTATTTTTCTAAAATTATTAAGGAAAATGGAAATGAAAATTTATTAAAAGACTGTGGTATCGGGCTCGTATTTTGGTTCTGACGCCCGGTACAAGTCTTATATATTGTTCAAGCGCTTTCTATGAAGTTTGGTCAAAATAGGACGCCGTTTGACCTATTTCGGACTATAAGTTCCAAGTTTGAAAGTTTATGAAGTTTAGAAGAAAAATCATGAGTTTTGAGGCTTGATTCTATGTAAATGATGTTATTTTGGCGATTTGATCGCTCGAGCAAGTTCGTATGATGTTGTTGAGTCAGTGTGCATATTTAGTTTGGAGCCCCGAGGGCTCGGGTGAGTTTCGGATAAATATCGGGGTGATTTTGGTCTTAGGAAAAACTACAGAAAATCTGCAGCAGGTGCCCAGTGATTTTACTCATCGCGTTCGCGCTAGGACTCACGCGTTCGCGAAGCTTCAACCTCGTCTTTCATCGCGTTCGCATCTTATTCTCGTGTTTGCGTAGCGTAGTTGACTCAGAAGACTTAGCCTTCATTTTACTCATCGTGCTTCGCGCCTGTATTCACGCGTTCGCGTAGTTCAGCCTCCCCCTTCACCGCATTCGCGATCCCCTTATCGCGTTCGCGTATAACAGACCCTGGGCCCCAACAATTTCTTCTACGCGTTCGCGCTCCCCTTCACGCGTTCACTTGCATTTCCCAGTTTACTCTTCACGAACGGGGCCCTCTCCCCCAAACGTGAAGGGCAATTTTGCCCAGCGAATTTTTAAGTTAAAAACAGAACAGTAGCTCGGGATTTTCATAAAAATACACGAAATCCTTTCTTCTCCAAGCACTTAGGCGTCCATTGAAGCTCCCTTTCATCAAAACTTCTTGGGTAAGCATTGTTCAACTTGTTTCCTTCAATTTCCTTCATACTGAAATCCTAACCCTAAATCATGAAATTCAAGGTAGAAATTATGGGTGTTGGGTAGAGTTAGGGTTTTGAGAATTTTGGGTGATTAAACCTCAACTTGGGGTCGAATCTTAAAAATAATTATATATTTGGACTCGTGGGGTCATGGGTTATTGGGTGTTGGTCCGAGCCTCGAGTTTGGACCATGTGGGCCCGGTGTCTAATTTTGGGATTTTTGGAATAATGCTAGAAAATTCATATTTAAGCTATGGGACGTTGCCATTGAGTCTTTATTGATATTATTAAATTGATTGTGCCTAGATATCACTGTATTGGAGGTGGAACCTCGAGGTAAAGCAATAGTTGAGGATTAAGTGGATTTCAAGGTTTGAGGTAAGTGTTTGGTTTAACCCTAGCTTGAGGGAATAAGAGTTGAGTCTTGTTGCTAATTGCTATGTGATCGAGCACGATGTATAGGCATGGTAAGGAGTATCTATACATTGATGTCTAGCATTACTGTGAGTCCTTATAATGTGATTTCCACGACTTGGTTGTGAACTCCGTGTTTGTTGGAGAAATTCTATATGTTGTGAATAACATGTGAAAGGTAAAATAATTATTTGATTCCTGGGAGCATTGGCTCGAATTGTGATACGAATATTGAGAGTATATGAAATGACTGGATGATTTGGGAGTGTTGGCTCAAAATGGTAGAGTGAATTATAAGATAAGAAAAGTAATAAAAGGAGAGCATTGTTGATTATTCCCTTGCCAGGACGTTTGGTTGAACTTGTTGGATTCTATTCCCTTGCCGGGATTTTTGTCAAATGTTAGCTTATTGTTATGTCCCTTAATTGTGACTGTTGTATGGAGAGTCGGACTATTGAATGATATTGAGGAGCGGGTTGCGCGCTGCAATACTGAACAATGATATATGAGGGTCGGGTTGCACGCCGCAACAGTGATACCTGATAAATGGTATGGGTCGGGTTGCACGCTGCAACAGTGATATTTGTGGAGCGGGTTGCACGCCGCAACAGTTATTGATACCATGTGTTTGTATTGAGTGTTGAATCCTTGTTCATTGTGAATCTAAGCTACTTTAATTTTGTTACCTGGGATTGCTGTTAATATTGTATCTCCACATAACATGTTTCCCTTCCCATGTTGTTAATTGCCTTGTATTCGATATTCCGTTGTATATTTATAACTGCACAGGTTTATGTGATGTCCAGTCTAGCCTCGTCACTACTTCGCCGGGGTTAGGCTAGATACTTACCAGCACATGGGGTCGGTTGTGCTGATGCTACACTTTTGTGCATTTTTGCACAGGTCCAGATTTTGAGGAGCAGCAGCAGCAGCAGCAGCATTAGTACGAGAGCAGGATTTCATTTTTCACGAGACTGAGGTAGCTTTGCAGGCGTCCGCAGGCCCGGTGTCTCTTCTCTATGTTTTTCTTATTAGACTGTTACCTCATTTTTTTCGAGACAGACAACTTATATATTTCTTTCAGACCATTGTTTTTAATACATCTTTAGTAGTTCGTGAGTAATGTGACACCAAATCTTGGGTAGAGGTTTTAATGACTGTTCCGCATTTGGATTCGTATTTATCAGACAGACTTCCGCTATTATTCTCATTAGAATTAATGTTTTATATTGATACTATAGACTGTTAAGATAATTGTTAAATGATGAAAAGGTAAATAAGTTTGGCTTGCCTAGCTACTAGGAGTAGGCGCCATCACGATCCCGATGGTGGGGAATCCGGGTCGTGACAAGTTGGTATCAGAGCACTAGGTTACATAGGTTTCACAACTCACGGACAAACTTAGTAGAGTTTGAGGGATAGGTACGGAGACGTCTGTACTTGTTCCCCAGAGTCTATTGAGTTAGGAAAAATCTCTCATTTGTTCCTTCTCATCGTGCAGTTCTATTTTTCAAGTACCGATTGAATTTCTTCTTTGTTCTTTCGCAGATGGCGAGAACACGCGCTTCCTCTTCTACCGCACAGCAGTCCGAGCCCCCAGCAGCAGCTTCAGTGGCGGAGCCTCAGGTTGGCCTTGACGAGGAGGTTCCGGCCCCAGCCCAGACAGTTTCGATGGGCCCAGCTCAGGTCCCAGAGGAGTTTATTGCTACCCCAGTTATCCAGGACGCTCTAGTCCGATTGGTAGGCCTCATAGAGGGTGTCATTTGAGTGGGTTTGCTTCCAGTAGTTCCGCCAGCGGTGGCAGGTCTGCCAGGTATAGTGGCTCAGGCTGGGAGTGAGATCACTTTTTAGGAGGCGACCGGTGTGGGCCGTAGAGTTGAGAGGGCTCTGCCACAAGGAGGTGGTCATGGGTTGGATAAGAGGCCCCATCATGCAGGTAGATTCAGTGGTACCTCGTCAGGAGGTAGAGGTTCTTATGGTAGAGGCCATCCTCCCAGGCCTTTTCAGTCAACTCTCCAGGTCACTCATGGTACTTCAGGTGGTCATTCAGGTCGATAGGGTCAGCCTCAGATCCCTCAGCTACAGCGTTCGTGTAGATGTTATGAGTGTGGTGAGTATGGTCACAACAGGAGGGTTTTCCCGAGGTTGAGGGGTGCTCAACCGCAGCAGACGAGGTCTTTCCATGCTTGTGGTGATCCGAGGCACATTGTCAGATATTGTCCTCGAGTTTATGGTAGCTTCCAGCATCAGAGTTCTCGCGCTATGATTCAAGCATCGGAGGTTCCGCAGCCTGCCCAGCTAGCTAGAGGATGTGGCAGAGGTGTTGGAGGTGGAGGTAGAGGTTTTAGAGGTGGAGTTCAGGTCGCTGGAGATAGAGTCCAGCCAGCAGCCAGGCGAGAGGCTGAGTCTTCAAGTGCAGACATTACAGGTACTATTCTGGTTTGTGATAGAGATGCGTCGGTGCTACTTGGCCTTGGGTCTACATATTCATATGCGTCTTCCTATTTTGCACCCTGCCTGGCTATGTCTAGTTATGCTTTGGACATTCCTGTTTATGTGTCTACACTGGTGGGTGACTCCATAGTAGTCGACCGGGTGCATCGTTCTTGTGTGGTTGTGTTTGAGGGTCTTGAGATCCATGTTGATCTACTGCTATTAGATATGGTGGATTCTGACGTTATATTGGGGATGGATTAGTTG
>MU788004.1:8778-21514 GCA_026770625.1 Nicotiana glauca | reverse complement strand
GGATTGATGATTTGTTTGACCAGCTTCAGGGAGCAAGGGTGTTCTCAAAGATAGACTTGAGATCTGGCTACCATCAGCTGAGGATTAGGGCGTCTGACGTCCCTAAGACAGCATTCCGCACTCGGTATGGGCACTACGAGTTTTTAGTCATGTTATTTGGGTTGACCAATACCCCTGCAACATTTATGGAGTTGATGAACCGAGTGTTCAGGCCTTATCTAGACTTGTTCGTGATAGTCTTTATAGACGATATTCTGGTGTACTCCCGCAGCCGGGAAGAGTACGAGCAACACCTCAGAATGGTTCTTCAGACTCTGAAGGACAGACAGTTATATGCTAAGTTTTCGAAGTGCAAATTCTGGTTGAGTTCGGTTGCATTTTTGGGTCATATTATATCAGCAGAGGGTATTCAGGTGGACCCAAAGAAGATTGAGGCAGTCAAGAATTGGCCTCGTCTAGCTTCGGTGATCGAGATTCGGAGTTTCTTGGGGCTAGCAGGTTATTACAGTCGGTTCGTAGAAGGATTTTCGTCTATTGCGACCCCAATGACCAGATTGACCCAGAAGGGTGCCCAGTTTAGATGGTCAGATGAGTGCGAGGCGAGCTTTCAGAAGCTCAAGACAGCTCTGACCACGGCACCGGTGTTGGTTTTGCCTACGGGTTTAGGGCCTTACACAGTCTATTGTGATGCTTCCCGTTTTGGGTTGGGAGCAGTATTGATGCAGGATGGCAAAATTATTGCCTATGCTTCGAGACAGTTGAAGATCCATGAGAAGAATTATCCGGTTCATGACTTAGAGTTGGCAGCGGTTGTTCATACTTTGAAGATTTGGAGGCATTATCTATATGGTGTGACGTGTGAGGTGTACACGGACCATAAGAGCCTTCAGTACCAGTTCAAGCAGAAGGAGTTGAATGTGAGGCAGAGGAGGTGGTTAGAATTGTTGAAAGATTATGATGTTACTATCTTATATCACCCGGGTAAGGCCAATGTAGTGGCCGATGCATTGAGTAGGAAGTCTGCCAGCATGGGTAGTCTTGCCTATATCCCGCTCAGCCAGAGGCCGCTTGCTTTAGATATTCAAGCCTTGGCCAATCGATTTGTGAGATTAGATATTTCTGAGCCTAGTAGAGTTTTGGCTTGCACGGTCGCTCGTTCTTCTCTATTGGAGCGTATCCGTGATTGGCAGTTTGATGATCCCCATTTATGTGTCCTGAGAGACACGGTGCAGTGTGGAGGTTCCACGAAGGTGACCTTAGGTGATGATGGTGTTTTGATATTGCAAGGACGAGTTTGTGTGCCTAATTTTGATGGGATTCGAGAGTTAATCTTAGCGGAGGCCCATAGTTCTCGGTATTCTATTCACCCGGGCGCCGCAAAGATGTATCAGGACTTGCGGTAGCATTATTGGTGGCGTGGGATGAAGAAGGATATTGTTGCGTATGTGGCTCGGTGTTTGAACTGTCAACAGGTCAAGTATGAGCACCAGAGACCCGGTGGCTTGTTTTAGAGGATAGAGCTTCCCAAATGGAAGTGGGAGAGGATTACCATGGATTTCATTACTGGACTTCCGTTGACTCGGAAGAAGTTTGATGCTATTTGGGTCATTGTGGATAGGATGACCAAGTCAGCGCATTTCATTCCAGTGGCAGTCTCCTATTCATCTGAGAGGTTAGCTGAGATTTATATCCGGGAGATTGTTCGCCTTCATGGTGTACCGGTATCCATCATTTCAGATCGGGGTACGCAGTTTACCTCGCACTTCTAGAGAGCGGTTCAGCAAGAGTTAGGTACCCAGGTTTAGTTGAGCATAGCGTTCCATCCTCAGACGGACAGTCAGTCCGAGCGGACTATTCAGATTTTGGAGGATATGAAAAATCTAAATATGCTCCGAGCTTGTGTCATCGACTTTGGAGGCTCGTGGGACCAGTTTTTGCCCTTAGCAGAGTTCGCCTACAACAACAGCAACCAGTCCAGCATTCAGATGGCTCCATATGAGGCTTTGTATGGTAGGCGATGTAGGTCTCCAGTCGGATGGTTTGATCCGGAAGAGGCTCGATTGTTGGGTACAGACTTAGTTCAGGAGGCCTTAGATAAGGTCAAGATCATTCAGGAGAGGCTACGTTCAGCTCAGTCTAAGCAGAAGAGTTATGCAGACCGTAAGGTCCGAGATGTAGGTTTTATGGTTGGTGAGTGGGTATTGCTCCGGGTGTCGCCTATGAAGGGCGTGATGAGGTTCGGAAAGAAGGGCAAGCTCAGCCCTAGGTACATTGGTCCGTTTGAGATTCTTGATCAAGTGGGAGAAGTGGCTTATAGACTTGCATTGCCACCTAGCTTATCAGCCGTGCATCCAGTTTTTCATGTATCTATGCGTCGGAGGTATCACAGCAATCCCACCCATGTGTTAGATTTCAGCACTGTCCAGTTAGACACGGATTTATCTTACGAGGCGGAGCTGGTAGCTATTCTAGACCGGCAGGTCCATCAGCTGAGATCTAGGAGTTTTCCCTCTGTTCGTGTTCAGTGGAAAGGTCAGCCTCCTGAGGCCTCGACCTAGGAGTCCGAGTCTGATATGCAGAGCCGTTATCCACATCTGTTTCCCGACTCAGGTACTTTTTTCTTTTGTCCGTTCGAGGACGAACGGTTGTTTTAGAGGTGGAGGATATGACGACCCAAAGGGTCATCACCTGTTTCCTCATTTGTTCCGCGCTTCCGAGGCCTTGAAAACCTTATTTTTACTTGCCTCGATTTGCATGCACAGTCCGGACGCATAGCCGGAAAGCTTTTATGTTGAAATATGTGAATTCTGTGAAAAATTTGAAGAATTTCGATATTAATATGATCATAGTTGACTTTGGTCAACATTTTTGGTAAACGGATCCAGACCCGAGATTGGACGGTCCCGGAAGGTCCGTAGAAAAATATGGGACTCGGGCATGTGCCCGGAGTCGAATTCGGATGTCTAGAGCCCGAAATATGAATTTTTCCTTGAAATTATTTTTCTAAAATTATTAAGGAAAATAGAAATAAAAATTTATTAAAATACTGTGGTATCAGGCTCGTATGTTAGTTCCGATGCCCGGTACAAGTCTTATATATTATTTAAGCGCTTTCTGTGAAGTTTGGTCGAAATCGGACGTCGTTTGACGTGTTTCGGACTATAAGTTCCAAGTTTGAAAGTTTATGAAGTTTAGAAGAAAAATCATGTGTTTTGAGGCTTGATTCTATGTAAATGATGTTATTTTGGCGATTTAATCGCTCGAGCAAGTTCGTATGATGTTGTTGAGTCAGTGTGCATATTTGGTTTGGAGCCCCGAGGGCTCGGGTGAGTTTCGGATAGGTATCGAGGTGGTTTTGGTCTTAGGAAAATCTGCAGAAAATCTGCAGCAGGTGCTTAGTGATTTTACTCATCGCGTTCGCGCTAGGACCCATGCGTTCGTGAAGCTTCAGCCTCGTCCTTCATCGCGTTCGCATCTTATTCTCACGTTCACGTAGCGTAGTTGACTCAGAAGACTTAACCTTAATTTTACTCATCGCGTTCGCGCCTGTATTCACGCGTTCGCGTAGTTCAACCTCCCCCTCCACCACGTTCGCGATCCCCTTATCGCGTTCGCTTATAACAGACCCTGGGCCCCCAGCATTTTCTTTTACGCGTTCACGCTCCCCTTCACGCGTTCGCGATGCATTGCCCAGTTTACCCTTCGCGAACGCGGCCCTCTCCCGCGAACGCGAAGGGCAATTTTTCCCATCGAATTTTTAAGTTAAAAACAGAACAGTAGCTCGGGATTTTCATAAAAATACACAAAACCCTTTCTTCTCCAAGCACTTAGGCGTCCATTGAAGCTCCCTTTCATCAAAACTTCTTGGGTAAGCATTGTTCAACTTGTTTCCTTCAATTTCCTCCATTAATTACTGAAATCCTAGCCCTAAATTATGAAATTCAAGGTAGAAATTATGGGTTTTGGGTAGAGTTAGGGTTTTGAGAATTTTGGGTGATTCAACCTCAACTTGGGGTCGAATCTTAAAATAAATTATATATTTAGACTCGTAGGGTCATGGGTGATTGGGTATTGGTCCGAGCCTCGAGTTTGGACCATGTGGACCCGGTGTCTAATTTTTGGAATTTTTTAGAATAATGCTAGAAAATTCATATTTAAGCAATGGGACGTTGCCATTGAGTCTTTATTGATATTATTAAATTGATTGTGCCTAGATATCACTGTATTGGAGGTGGAACCGCGAGGTAAAGCAATAGTTGAGGATTAAGTGGATTTCAAGGCTTTGAGGTAAGTGTTTGGTTTAACCCTAGCTTGAGGGAATAGGAGTTGAGTCTTGTTGCTAATTGCTATGTGATCGAATACGATGTATAGGCATGATGACGAGTATTTATACATTGGTGTCTAGCATGACCGTGAGTCCTTATAATGTGATTTCCATGACTTGGTTGTGAACTCCGTGTTTGTTGGAGAAATTCTATATGTTGTGAATAACATGTGAAAGGTAAAATAATTATTTGATTCTTGGGAGCATTGGCTCGAATTGTGATATGAATATTGAGAGTATATGAAATGACTGGATGATTTGGGAGCGTTGGCTCAAAATAGTAGAGTGAATTATAAGATAAGAAAAGTAATAAAAGGAAAGTATTGTTGATTATTCCCTTGCCGGGACATTTGGTTGAACTTGTTGGATTCTATTCCCTTGCCGGGATTTTTGTCAAATGTTAGCTTATTGTTATGTCCCTTAACTGTGACTATTGTATAGAGAGTCAGACTATTGAATGATATTGAGGAGCGGGTTGCGCGCTGCAACATTGAACAATGATATATGAGGGTCAGGTTGCACGCCGCAATAGTGATACCTGATAAATGGTATGGGTCGGGTTGCACGCCGCAATAGTGATATTTGTGGAGCGAGTTGCACGCCGCAACAGTGATATTTTTGAAGCGGGTTGCACGCCGCAACAATTATTGATATCATGTGTTTGTATTGAGTATTGATTCCTTGTTCATTGTGAATCTAAGCTGCTTTAATTTTGTTACCTGGGATTGCTGTTAATATTGTATTTCCCCATAACATGTTTCCCTTCCCATATTGTTAATTGTCTTGTATTCGATATTCCGTTGTATATTTATAACTGCACAGGTTTATGTGATGTCCAGTCTAGCCTCGTCACTACTTCGCGGGGGTTAGTCTAGACACTTACCAGCACATGGGATCGGTTGTGCTGATGCTACACTTCTGTGCACTTTGCACAGATCCAGGTTTTGAGGAGCAGCAGCATCAGCATTAGTACGAGAGCAGGATTTCATTTTTTACGAGACTGAGGTAGCCTTGCAGGCGTCCGCAGGCCCGGCATCTCTTCTCTATGTTTTTTTTATTAGAGTGTTACCTCATTGTTTTCGAGACAGACAACTTATATATTTCTTTCAGACCATTGTTTTTAGTACATCTTTAGTAGTTCGTGAGTAATGTGACACCAAATCTTGGGTAGAGGTTTTAATGACTGTTCCGCATTTGGATTCGTATTTATCAGACAGACTTCCGCTATTATTCTCATTAGAATTAATATTTTATATTGATGCTATAGACTGTTAAGATAATTGTTAAATGATGAAAAGGTAAATAAGTTTGGCTTGCCTAGCTACTACGAGTAGGCGCCGTCACGATCCCGATGGTGGAAAATCCGGTTCGTGACATAAACAAATTAAAATATTTTTACTATCCTTTAAAGTTAATTTTTATTAGTTCATATAAAGCTAAAACTAAATTATATGATATATTATGTGTTCCTAAATATGAGGAGTTGTTACATAATAAATTGATTTAATTTTTAAGATACTAAATAATAAAAATATAATTAAATGATAATCTTTTAAAATATAGAATCTACTTTTAAATAGTAAAAGAAATATAGGGCCAAGTTTATATATTTTTCATTTACATGATAATAAGGTGGTTCTAATAATATAAATGATATTGTTCTCTTTAATTTATTTATTTTTATTTCAGTACGAGGAATTGATTCCTTTACAAATTTCTCAAAGAAAATTAATGGATATATGTTAGATTAAGTTTCTTAGAACAAATTCGTTCAAGTCGTCTATATATCGAACTTTAAGAAAGTTTTCCTTTGGTTGATTTATTTTCATTAGATGCTCATGTGCCACTAATTGTCTCCAATTCAATGTTACATCAATTTATATTAAAGAAAAAGTAACATATTTAGAATATTATGATCAATGTATTATGCGTGACGACTGACAAAAAAAAAATAGTTGAAAGTAGTGAAACACAATGATAGGATCGGCTTTGTTACAAAAGCAAAAATAGATTACGATGTTCATATAGAATGTGAAAATCAACTTGAACTTTCCAAACAAAAATGAAGCTTGTATAATATAAGGTATTGATTTTTATCTTTGTTTATTGTTCTGAAGATATTGAGTTCTTTAATTTTCAAATTATCTATCTTTTTCATATTTACCTTATTCTAGATAATAAATATTTATTTATTTTATAAAATAAATATTTGTACTATTTAAGGTACTGATTTATTGAGGGATACATATGTTATATTAGACTATTAAAGTAATATAATTCTTTTAAATGTATCTATTCTTCATGTGCACATAGTTCTTGATTATTCTCGATAGTACATATTTAACTAGTGAGATTTATCCAAAAGTTTTAAAATTATTTTTAATTCTATCCTATACTTTTTCATAATTTTCGATAATATTTTCAAGTAAAAAGGTATGAACTCGACGCAATTATGTGATTCATGTGATTAATCATGGAGTATTTTATTATTCTTACATATGTTCAAAAATTTGTGAAAAAACTTCTCAGCAATGTTACGTTATATGTTTTAAAAAAATCATCTTAATAGGTGTCACATGTAATTATTTTTCTTGCATGGTTGTGACTATTATTTTTATTATATTTTGAGGAGCGGGTGGCCGTTTTGAGTGAGAAATATACAAAAATCGAAATTCTTCGCGTTTATTATATAACCATGGAGAATACGATGTTTAAATCCAGCATAAAATACAAAATTGATCGCTTTGTCAAAAATAATTGTATTAGCTATCCAAAAAGTGTGTGTGTGTGTATATATATATATATATATATATATATATATATATATATATATATATATATATATATATATATATATATATATATATGGACTTGATTTATTAGAACATTTGTATAAAATATGATAAAATAACAATGATTATTTCATCTTATAAATAATTTGTTACTAAATATAGTTAGTTATTCTTTCATATCAAAAGTTCTGACTAAAGATTTACGTGCAACGCACGTACATAGTAATTAGTACTATATTATAAGTATGAAGCCCCAATTTAAAGATTGAATTACAGAAAACTCCTTCAAAAATTAATTGACTATTATAATCTTTATTAAATGTTAAAATTTAGCCCCAGTATAATTTACCGCTACTGTGAGATGATCTCAATATAAGCCTTCTTACCTCTTAGCTAAGGATCTTTGGTTTGCTTTGTCATCAGGCTGTTTCCATCGGTTAAGAAAGGAATCAGCAACTTATATAGATCGACTTTTAAAAGCAGTAAAATTGCAAGTTTAACATGTAAATTCATTGTCTCTAAGTTCATTGTCTCTTTCTATGAGTGTTCATGAAATTGCATGTTAGTAACTTTTCTGTAATTTTTTTATTAAGCAACACCGTCGACTCTTATTTATTATCAAAATAGTGTTTGTTTTATCTTTTTTTAGTTGATAATCATATAGACTCTTGTGCCATAAATGAAATATTAAGCAGTAGAGTTTTTCTCCCTTCAACTTTCATTTCCTATTTCAATTTTCTTTTCATTTTCCTTTCCAGAATTTTTCATTTTCTGATATGATAATCATGGAATTAAGTAGGTTAATTTAATATGATGATTTTATCAAAATAATTAAAGTATTAGTGTAATTTTATTACGGCCCGGAATTTTCACCATCGGGACCGTTATTCCTAACATTTCACTTGGTAGGCAAGCCAACGTTAGAACAATTTATCCTTCTTAACAATTTAATTTTAATTAACGCAGAAGAACTGTTTCACTACAATAATCAAAAATATAAATGCGGAAGCTAAAACGATAAAAACATCTGCTACAAATCTCTGAACCCGGTGTCACAAGTGCACGAGCTTCTAGAGTAATATATACAAGGGTCTGAAATAAACACAAAGTTGTTTGAATGAAAATAAACAGCTAAATAGAAGAAGGGGACTCCAGAAGCTGCGGGCGTTGAGCATCCGTACCTCAAGACTCCCCAACTGTCTAATCCAAGCACAATAATAACCGCTGCTGGGACCAACTTCAAAATCTGCACAAGAGTGCAAAGTGTAATATCAGTACAACCGAACCCATGTAATGGTAAGTGCCGAGCCTAACCTCGACGAAATAGTGACGAGGCTAAGGCGGGGCACTTACACTACAACAAGTACGCAATATATATATATATATATATATATATATATATATATATATATATAATAATAATAATAATAACAAAAAATAGAAATACTGAACAGGATTTAAATAGTCATCTAAAAGAATAACCACGACCTCAAGAATAAATTAGTATCGTTCAGAATTACCAATCTTTAATAGTTCAAATAATATATCGTAGACCAACACAATTCAAGTAATGGAAACATATAGGTTGTTGCGGCGCGCAACCCGATCCTACTAGACAACACAAAATCCTCCCTTATTTCACAGTAACAATAGCAACAACAGTAAATAATATGTATATGTTGCGGCGCACAACCCGATCCTACCATATATCAATATCAGTATCATAATTCACCCTCATTTCACCATATCAATCCATCCTTATTCCACATGTTTCGGCGTGTAACTCGATCCGGCGTACAATACGAATTCATCCTTATTCTACCATAGTAATCAATCTTTATTACACACCGCTACGACATGCAGCCCGATCCCACCATATCAGTACCAAATACTCAACACACAATCAAATCAACAGTTCAAACCACTCAAAAAAAAAAAAACCTTACGATCAATAAATACCAAACTGAACCAAAAGGAAACCTTGTACAATATAAAAATCTACACGAGTAATACTACACAGCAAGAGCAATCCAGTTATTTACAATTAGAAGGTGCAAATAAGTCAATTTAAGCAAATAACAGTAAATCATGAAACAATGGAAGAACTAACATCATTAACATGAGAAGATATTGCTTAATAAATAGTAGTTAAGGATGGAAGGCATTTTAAACATTTAACAGTTAAGACAGGAAAGGAAATAATTAAGGAAAAGTGGTAAATCAAGGAAAACAGATAATTTAGCGGCGTATAAGCATTCGTCACTTTGCATATACGCCGATCACATGAGAATCACATAGCACATAGTCCGATGGTTCCTAACTCCCTCGAGTCAAGGTTAGACACAATACTTACCTCACTCCGCAGTCAATTCAAAGCTCTATCGAGGCCATTCCCTTAGAATTCGCCTCGATACCACTCGTATGTAGCCACAACTAACTCAATAGTATCAAATATTGCTAAAGAATTCAACTACAATGCATAAATTTAGACTTTTCAATTTCCCCCAAAATATCAAAAATCGACCCCGGGCCCGCTTGGCCAAAATCCGAGATTTGGACCAAAAACTATTTACCCATTTACCCCCGATCCCCATTATGTAATTTGTTTCGATTCCGACCTCAATTAGAGGTCTAAATTCCAATTATACGAAAATCCCTAATTCTACCTGAACTCCAAATTTCCACCATGAAAATCCTAGATTTTAGGTTGAAAACTCATTAAATGTAATGGATAATTGAAAGAAAGTAGGTTAGAATCACTTAAGACAATATCTTGGAAAAATCGCCTCTAGGTCTTCTAGTTTTGAAAATTTGCAAGAATAGCAAAAATCCTGTAACTGGGGACTATTTTATCACTAGGCTTCAGCATTCATCATGTTCGCGTGAAAACTGATGCGTTTGCGAAGAGCAGGGCCTAAATGGCTTACGCGATTGCGAGTAACTGTACGCGTTCGCGAATGTTTATCCCCCCTAACCTCCGCGTTCGCGAGACTGGGCTCGTGTTCGCATAGCGTTACCTCAACTCCCCCTACCCAACCTAGCTAATGCTACGCGTTTGCGTGTGACGGATCGCCTTTGCGTAGAGCAAACCCTCCAATGATCCGCGTTCGCGACCATGGTCTCGCATTCGTGTGGTGTAAAATCCCCCCCTCCCCAGCCCAGATCCTCTTTGCCATTGCGAGAATGGCTTCACGATCGCGAAGTACAACACACCAGAATACCAACTGCAGCAAAACACCAGATTTTCTAAGTTCAATTCACTCCGTAACCTATCCGAAACCCACCCGAGCCCTCGAGGCTCTAAACCAAACATGCACACAAGTCCTAAAACATCATACGTACTTGCTCGCACAATCAAATCGCCAAAATAACACCTAGAATTACGAATTGCAAACCAAATCAAATGAAATTTTCAAGAAAACTTTAGAACTTCTATTGTCATAACCGGACGTCCAAATCACGTCAAATCAACTTCGTTTCTCACCAAATTTTATGGACAAGTCATAAATATAATAATGGACCTGTACCGGGTGCCGAAATAAAAATACAAACCCGGTATCAACAAGACCAAACATCAGTAAATTCTTAAAATCATTAAACTTTCAAACTTTTAATTTTTCATCAAAATTTCATATCTCGAGCTAAGGACCTCAGAATTCAATTCCGTATGATACAGACCCACCGACACTGTCATAACACAAATCCGAGTACGTTTGCTCAAAACGTTAACTGAAGTTAACTCAAATCAATTTTTAAGGTAAAAATTCTTATTTTATCAGTTTTTAACATATAAGCCTTTGAGAAAAATATTCGAACCAAGCACGTAAATCGAGAAAGGCTAAAATAAGATATTAATGCTTCAGAACATGGAATTTGGTTCTAAATCATAAGATAACATACCGGTAATCACATTCTCCACCTCCAAAATAACCGTTCATCCTCGAACAGACATAAAAAAGTACCTGGGCTGGTGAAAAAATTTGGATATCTACTCCGCTTATCCGACTCGGACTCCTAAGTAGCTGTCTCGACGGGCTGACCTATCTACTGTACTCATACTGAAGGATAACTCTTTGATCTCAACTGGCGAACCTACCGCATTAGGATAGCCACCAGCTCCTCCTTCTATTGCGATATGATCAATGAAATTCTTTTCTAGGTGTTGTATCATGGAAGACGAAGTGGCTAATACGTCTGCAAACTCATTCTGAATTCTTGGAATATGTTTGAACTCTATATTTGTGAACCTCTTGATCACCTCTTATACACAATGCAAATATGGCAATATTTTGGTGTTCTTCGTAGCCCATTCTCCTAGAACTTAGTGCACTAACAAATCTGAATCTCCGATTACAGCAGCTCATGAACGTTCATGTCAATGGACAATCTAAGTCCAAGGATGTAGGTCTTATAATCTATCATATTGTTGGTGCATGAAAACCTGAGTTTTGCGGATATCGGATAGTGTTGACCGGTTCTGATACTAAGACAGCTCTGATACCTATTCCTTTGAAATTTGCTTCTCCATCGAAGAACATCCTCCAACCATCATATGCCTCGGTGATATCTTCTCCTACAAACGACACCTTCTCGCCAGGGAAATACGTTTTTGATAATAGGTGAATTTGACTATAATCACGCCTTAAATTATCACTTCTTATGTTGTTTTGATGATAAATATGATAACAAAATGCTCTTATTAGTGTTTTTCATGATTTATAGGTAATAAATGGCTAAGGAAAGCTAAGGAGCAATTTTGGAGTCAATATTAGAGAAAAGAGGCCAAATATGCAAATTCCTATTGAAGTCACGTCATACCAGCCCTTAGGATTCAGAGGCACTATTTGGCCGCGGTTCTACCGCGACCGCGGCAGAATCGCGGTGGAAGGCTGATGCAGAATCTCAGAGAATCAGAGAGGTTGATTGGCCGCGGTTCTACCGCGACCGCGGCAGAACCGCGACAGGCGATGAAACTTCAGGGGCCAAAGTATAAAAACGGGATTTTTTAGACCTAAACCCTATTTAAAACATTAGACTTCGCCCAAAAGAGGCATGTATTGATTTTTAGGGTTTCTTAGCAAGGAAAACTATTGTGAGAGATCTCTCCAGACATCTTTCTTCTTTTCTTTTGATTTTTATGATGAATTCTATTTTAGTTTATTTACCCATAGCCATGAGTAGCTAAATTCCTTGTCTAAGGTTTTGATGGAACCTATTGGGTGATGAACTTCTTGTTTATGTGAATACAAAGTGCTAGTTTAATCTCTATTTGTTCAACTTTGTGTTTGTTGTAGTTAATTGACAGGATCCTCAATTAGCTGTGCCTATTTAGTGTGCATAACTTGGAAAAGAGTGCATATTTAGGTTATTGTTGAACAACACCACTCCTAGATTATTAGAGGAATCTATAATTGCGGGTTTAAAGGCGGGATTAGGGATAACGAAGCCTTGGGTGTAATTTAAAGTGAACTGTGTTTATTAAAGTAAGCTAGTGTAACTCGAGAGAGTACAATAGTAAATTACTGTAATTACTCGGGAGAGATTGACGGTAAGATTAGCGTTCATGATTGATAGAGAAGTATTGGTAAATTTGTATGAGCATAAACAGAAGGGATTCCAT
>MU788003.1:0-35626 GCA_026770625.1 Nicotiana glauca | reverse complement strand
TAATGAAGCTAGAGCAACTCTTGGAATTCCATTCCAACCCTCGGGTCAAAATCTCACTTATCAACCGGAATTCGCCAAAATACTAACTTCGCCAATTCAAGCCTAATTCTATACCGGACCTCCAAAATCACTTCCGATCACACTCCTAAGTCAAAAATCATCCTTCAAAGCTAACAGAGTCATCGTAATTCATATCCGAGCCCCCTAACACATAAGTTAACATCTGGTTGACTTTTCCAAACTAAGTCTTCCTTAAAGAGACTAAGTGTCTCATTTTCTTCAAAAATCAATCCAAACCGACTCGATCACACAAGACACTGGTAATGAAGTATAAAGAAGCAGAAAATGGGCAAAACAGAGTGGTAACTCATGAGACGGCAGGTCGGGTCGTCACAGTTTGTTATTCACCAAAGTGACTAAACTAGATTGTTTAAAGTATTCATATGCATAAAATCTTATGATCTCTATTTTGGGTGTACACTTATGTTATATAGTTTGTTAGTCACCAAAGTGGCCAAACTAGTTTGTTTATGAAAATATGCATACATAAATTATAGTTTATCCATGAAATTAATGAAATGCCTATAATGAAAAATTTATGGATAAATTAATTTTCTCTATTGCTAGAACTTAAGGATTTACCCAAAGGTGAATCAATTATTCTATGGATTGTGAATATGATGAGGTAAATTAATATTCTTAGTCATATATATATTGTCTGTCCAAAGATGGCATATATATTTAGTTAAAAATATTTAATTATCTATTAAAGACTAAATGGCATTTAAATTATGATAGTGTGTCGTAGTATTTACCCAAAGGAGAAATGCGATATGTTTTAAGTGTTTTGTTGAATCCATATTGATTTGTGAGCATGTACTATTTATTTTGCAGCTATTCCTTTTCATTCGCTTGTTTCGTCTGTTACTGTGTTCAATGGATTAAACTTCTCTGAATGGCGTGAACAAGTCCAGTTCCACTTAGGTGTGATGGATCTTGATTTGGCTCTACTAAATGATAAGCCCGTTGCCATTACTAATTCGAGCAGTGTGGATGAGAAGTCTTTCCATAAAGCATGGGACGCTCTAACAGGCTAAGCCTTATGTTTATGCGAATGAATATTGCCAACAACATTAAGAGTACTATTCCACAAATAGAAAGTGCCGGGGAATACCTGAAGTTTGTCGAAGAACATTTTCGTTCTGCAGATAAGTCTCTCGCTGGTACACTAATGGCCTAACTCACGACCATGAAGTTTGATGGGTCGCGTAGTATGCAAAATCATATCATCGAGATGACTAACATTGCAGCAAGACTTCAGACCTTGGGGATGAAAAGTTGATGATTTCTTCTTGGTTCAGTTTATTCTAAACTCATTGCCTCCTGAGTATGGACCTTTTCAAATTAACTATAACACTATTAAGGATAAGTGGAATGTTAGTGAATTGTCCAGTATGCTTACTCAGGAGGAGTCAAGACTTAAGAAAAAAAGGAGTCATTCAATTAACCTCATGGGTCAAGGAGCTGGTAAAGGACTTAAAGTGAAGGCCAACGAGTTCAAGAAGAAGAAAGCACCTGCAAAAGTTGAATGGAATACTAACAAGGAACATAAGGCAGATACGTGTCATTTCTGTAATAAGGAAGGATACTATCAGAAAGATTGCCTGAAACCTAAAGCTTGGTTCAAAAAGAAAGGTACAATTAGTGCTTTTGTATGTTTCGAATCAAATTTAGTAGAAGTTCCTAATAATACATGGAGACTTGATTCTGGTGCAACTACTCATGTATCTACTGTGTTGTAGGGATTCCTTACGATCCAAACTACAAATCCAAATAAGGATTTCTTGTTCATGGGAAATCATACGAAGGCTCCAATTGAACGCATAGGGACATATCGTTTGATCATGGAGACTGGACGTCACCTTGATCTATTGCAGACTCTTTATGTACCTTCAGTTTCTAGGAATTTAATTTCTCTTTCAAGACTTGATGTTTCTGGATTTGATTTAAAGTTCGGAAATGGATGTTTCAATTTATATAAGAATGCTATTTTTTATGGTTCTGGTTTTCTTAGTGATGGTTTATATAAATTGAAACTCGATATTGGTTTTCTGAATCCCTTCTTACTGTTCAACATAACGTTGGAATTAAACGTAATTCACTAGATGAAAGTTCTGCTTACTTGTGGCATAGACGTCTGGGTCATATATCCAAAGAAAGGTTAGAAAGATTAGTAAAGAATGAGATTCTTCCGAATCTAAATTTTACTGATCTTACTATATGTTTAGATTGCATTAAGGGAAGGCAAACCAAGCATAGTAAGAAAGGTGTCACAAGAAGCACCCAGCTTCTTGAAATTATACACACCGATATTTGTGGACCCTTTGATGTTCCATCTTTTGGTGGAGAAAAATATTTTATCACTTTTATCGATAATTTTTCACGTTACGGATACATCTATTTATCGAAAGAAAAATCTCAAACAATAGATGCTCTCAAGGTATTTGTTAGTGAGGTTGAAAGGCAATTAGATAAAAAGGTGAAAATCATTAGGTCAGATAGAGGTGGTGAATATTATGAAAAATATAATGAGTCAGGACAATGTCCAAGTCCATTAGCATAGTTCCTCGAGGAACGTGGCATATGTGCACAGTATATTATGCCAGGAACACCTCAACAAAATGGTGTTGCAGAAAGGCGTAATCGAACACTTATGGACATGGTTAGGAGCATGATAAGTAATTCCTCATTACCCAAATCATTGTGGATGTATGCTCTTAAAAACGCTGGACATTTATTAAACATGGTTCCTAGTAAGGCAGTTCCAAAGACCCCTTTTGAACTATAGATAGGAAGGAAACCTAGTTTAAGGCACCTGCATGTTTGGGGTTTCCCAGCGGAAGCTAGAATTTATAATCCACAAGAAAAGAAACTAGATTATCGAACAGTAAGTGGTTGCTTTATTGGTTACCCACAGAAATCTAAAGGGTATGTATTTTACTGTCCAAACCATAGTTCGAGAATTGTTGAAATCGATAATGCAAGATTCATTGAGAATGGTTAAGTTAGTTGGAGTGTTGAAAATCAAAGTGTGAAAATTAAAAAGGTGTGCATCAATATTCTATTACCAGGAATGTGCCTACTTTCACACGAATACCAAATATTATTCCAGTTGTTGAAGAACACTTTGACAACACCAAACAACATTTGGATGAAACACTTCATGAATAAACTAACTCACAAATATCTGACACAAATGAACCATAAGAATGGCATTAAAAAAATCTCAAAGAGTTAGAAAATCGGCTATTTCAGATGATTACGTGGTTTATTTGCGAGAGTCCGATTTTGACATTGGTCTTAATAAGGATCCGGTTTCATTTTCACAAGCCATAGAAAGTAATGAGTCTGACAAATGGATTGATGCCATGATGGAAGAGTTAAAATCCATGGAATAAAATAAAGTCTGGGATCTTGTTGAATTTCCAGAAAGCTCTAAAAGAATCGGGTATAGATGGGTCTTTAAGACCAAATGCGATTCAAATGGAAATATTGAGAGATACAAAGCCAGGCTTGTTGCCAAGGGTTACACTCAGAAAGGAGGCATTGAATATAAAGAGAACTTTTCACCGGTCTCAAAGAAAGACTCGTTAAGAATTATTATGGCTTTAGTGGCTCATTATAATTTAGAGTTACACCAAATGGATGTGAAAACTGTCTTTCTTAATGTAGATCTCGAAGAGGAAGTTTATATGGACCAACCAGAGGGTTTTGAAACTAAAGAAAAGGTCAAATGGTGTGTAAATTGAAAAATTCAATATATGGACTTAAACAAGCCTCGCGACAATGGTATATAAAGTTTAATGATACCATAACATCTTTTGGATTTGTGAAAAATACCATTGAACGGTGTATATACCAAAAGATCAGTGTGAGTAAGTTTATATTTTTAATCATATATGTTGATGATATTCTACTTGCTGCTAACGATTTAAGTATATTGCGTGAGACTAAAGATTTTCTCTCTAAGAATTTTGAAATAAAAGATATGGGTGAGGCATCCTATTTGATAGGAATAGAAATATTCCGTGATAGATCACAAGAATTACTGGGATTGTTTCAAAAAGGCTATATCGAAATAATTCTAGAGAGATTTAATATGAACAATTGTTCAGCAGGAATTGTTCCAATTCAAAAAGAGGACAAATTTAGTATCATGCAATGCCCTAAGAACGATGTAGAGTGAAAAGAAATGGAATCAATTCCTTACTCTTCTATTGTTGGTAGTCTGATGTATGCTCAGACTTGCACAAGACCGGATATTAGTTTTGCAGTCAGAATGTTGGGAATATATCAGAGTAACCTAGGAATTGATCATTGGAAAGCTGCAAAGAAAGTTTTGAGGTACCTGAAAGGAACGAAGGATTACATGCTCATGTATAGAAGATCCAAGCATTTGGAAGTTGTTGGATACTCAGATTCATATTTTGTTGGATGTATTGACACTAGAAAATCCGTGTTTGGTTATTTGCTCAGATTAGCTGAAAGAGCAATATCGTGGAAGAGTGCCAAATAGTCTGTCATTGCTACATCCACAATGAAAGCAGAATTTGTGGCATGTTTTGAAGCCACAATTCATGCATTATGGCTGCGAAACTTTATTTCAGGACTTGAGGTTGTCGACGCCATTACCAAGCCGCTAATAATTTACTGTGATAATTCTGTTTCAGTATTCTTCTCCAAGAACGATAAGTACTCCAAAGGTGCCAAGCATATGGAATTAAAGTACTTTACCGTCAAGGAGGAAGTTCAGAAACAAAGAGTGTCACTTGAGCATATTAGAACAGATCTCATGATTGCAGATCCGTTAACGAAAGGTTTATAGCCAAAGATATTTAAAGAACATGTACATAGAATTGGCCTTGGTTGTATTTATGATTGATGTATTTATGATGTTTGACACTCTGAGCTCATTTATGTGTTCTGATATACATTAGTGATTTCCTGTTTCTCATAATGGTGTATACATTTTTGTTTTGAGATGTTACAGGATAAGCCTCAATGAGACATTATTGTGGACCATAATATTTTATAGCTTATGGACCTAGTGCAATGAGTTGCTAATGTTGTAGTATATGGAAGGGAATATGTAGACAAATAATATATAACCGCCATAACTTGCATTTAGTAGTTTATCATATTATGGTATATATGATGGACATTATAGAAGAGATTTGTTTTTGCGCAACTAATGTTCCTATATTAAATATTAATATTATGTGATTATTAGGCCAAGTGGGAGAATGTAAGTTATTTCGGAAGAAATTAAAAAATAGCCAGATTTACAACTGGTCGTTCAAAAATAGCCCAATTTCAAAAGTAATCGAAATTTAGCCACTTTTTATGTAAAGATAAATCTGAGCGAAAACACTGTTCAAAACTCGAAAAATACTTCAGTATATTATGTTGGAGTTCCAGCATAAGTATACTTGAACTCCTCCAGCATATTATATTGGAGTTCCAGGGTAAGTATGCTGGAACTCCAGCATAATATGATGGAGTTCCAGCATAAGTACACTAGAACTCCAGCATAATATACTGGAGTTCCAGCAAGTATACTGGTCCAGTATAATATACTGGAGTTCGGAGCACTGGTGCTCCAGTCTCCAGTATATTATACTGGAGCCAACAAAGTATATCGGTCCAGCATAATATGCTGGAGTTCATACACAGGTGCACCGAACTCTAGTATATTATGCTGGACTGATCTCTATTGCAGCAAAATAATGACTATTTTTTATTGACTTGGTAAACGCTGACTATTTTGAATGACCAGTCCGAAAAATGGCTATACCGTGCTATTTTTACAGTTATTTCCTACGTGTATATATGGCCCAATAAGATTAGACCTATAATTAATATTTAATTAATGAGCAAATCTCATCCGTCTGATCGGTTATTTGCTGGACGTACCGAATTAAATGAGAACCTCTATAAATTGGTCATCTCCCCACCCATCAGGGTTACTGCTTTTTTTCCCTCTCTTCCATCACTAAAGGCGGCGGTAACGAAAGCTAGGGCAAGGGGCGAGAAATCAATTTTGAATTAACGCTTCCGCTTCACGATGATGGCTCACGATTTAGGTATGTTTTCTGTAATGATTTCCTGTAAGATTATCATGTTCAAGATCCTGGTATGCAATTAAAGTTTATGTTTACAGTTTTTGGATAAATACAATATTTGGCTTGTCCTTTTATTTTAAGCTTCATAATTTATTAAGAATGTTTTGGTTCGTTTGTATCTAGTCTAGAAAAAGAAACATACTCATAATTACAAAGTTAATTTTGTACAAACGATCTTTCTGTGGAATAGGGATTATTTAATCTATATGGAAAAATCATACTTATAATTATACGCCAGTACTTATTTTATTCAATACAAACAAGGAAAGAGTTTACATAAATAAAAGCTTACTTGATTTAAATTCTTAAATATTAGGATTTCTTAAATAGTTCAAATAAGAAAATATTTTATAATTATAATTTTAGTTTATTTCAAAGTCCTAAATATTAGAGAAATAAAAGTCCTAAGTATTAGGGAAATAATTAAATTACTATTTTGTCTAATGTAAAATCTATCTTTAAAAGGTAAAAAGAGGTGAACGGCATTTCGATAAAGACTTTCGTGCTTTTAATATAGTATTGATATTTTGATTGAGCATGGTGTCATCTATAGTTATCATTTAAAATAAAATAATCGTTAAAACTTATTTTAGTATGTAAAAGTTAAACTCAATCAACCCATTTAAGTGGTTTTTTGTTGCACGTCTGCATATTATACGAAATTTATCTTGCTGACCGTCTCTGTCTTAGTTTTTTTGGGGAATGCTAAACCAAAGGACCCTCGTATATTGATGGTTTAATTGCAACATCTTAAAGGGTCGTTTGGTTTGAACACAGCTTATACTAGGATTATTTTTTATTGACTGTTTGGTATATTGTATTAATTTTGGGATTGTCAATTTTATTGCTTTATTCTGAGATAACTTATTCTGGAAGTTATTCCGATGATATTTTTAATCCTCGATAACTTATTCCAGGTTTAATAACCAAACAAGGAAAAAGGCAATACTACATCTCCTAAAATTAATTTTGTTTATCCATCGTACCAAACAACCCCTTAGTAGTAAAGTGCTAACCTCGAATAGTTCAATGATTCATGCTGCAGTTTACCCTATAGTTTTCACCTCCACTTTATGGAATTTTCAATTTTGACCTTATATTCCTTCTTATCATTTCCAATTTTTACCTGCAAAAATGCTCTAACGCTCTCTGTACTTTCCTAAGAAGCTGTTGAAGTTCTAAAATCAAGAAGATAAAATGCTCAAACTCCCCATAGGTAACTCTTGATTAGCGCTCGACCAATCTACCACTAGTGAACTATGAACTGGATAATCTTAACACTTGATGATTATATAAGTTCTACAGTAGAAGACAATCACACATTAACAATATCCTCGGCTAATCTTCTCCTTTTTCCTTTACACTTTGAGATATAAATTTTCTTTTCATCAAAAGCGAAAAAGGTCGAGGTTGGCCTACGATGCGTCTTCTCGTAAGAGCACATTTTTTTTAGCCATTATGGTATGTTTGTTAAGCCTTCTCTTATTTTCATTTTTTTACCTTCTTAACTGTCATCGCTATAGATAAATCCAAGGTTAACCAACAACAATTAACTTTGTTTTGACCTAAAAAAAAAGGGAATCAATCCATCTACTGGCCTCCCTAAACTGAATATTATTTCCCCTCAATTGTAGGGTTATATTGGGCTTAACCAATTTTGTATTGGGTGACCCAGGCATGAGATTGATCCAAGGGGGAAGTGCACGATTAGCCACTAGTAACATATTTATTTACTTTAAGCCACTGTTTAAAATGTCTTTAGTCTTTAGCCATTGCCTTACTAAACTTTAACTGCCTGGACGAAAATACCCTTCTGCTCTGTCCTTAACTTTTGAACTTAACTTCAGGACATCAGGACTATATGTCCTTAACTTTTGAACTTGGAACTTTAAGTTGAGGACTACATGTCCTTAACTTTTGAACTTAACTTCAGAACTTCAGGATTACATGTCCTTAACTTTTGAACTTAACTTCAGGACTTCAGAACTACATGTCCTTAACTTTTGAACTTGTAATTGTAAGTTTAGGACCAAGTGTCCTTAACTTTTGAGCTTGTTAGTCTAAGTTCAGGACCTATTCTTCTTAACTTTTGAGCTTCTTAGACTAATTTTAGGACCTATTGTCCTTAACTTTTGAGCTTGTTAGTCTAAGTTCAGGACTTCAAGACCTATTGTCCTTAACTTTTGAACTTGTAACTGTAAGTTCAGGACCTATTGTCCTTAACTTTTGGGCTTCTTAGCTTAAGTTCAGGACCTATTGTCCTTAACTTTTGAACTTGTAACTATAAGTCCAAGACCTATTGTCCTTAACTTTTGGGTTTCTTAGCCTAAGTTCAGCACCTATTGTCAAAAGTTGACAATAGGTCCACATTTTCATTTGATTCACATTTTCATCGTCATCGCTGTCATCCTCATCAAAAGGCTTTTCCTTGTGTAAAATACAACAAATCTTAGAGCTCTTCTTGTTGAGGAACCCGTTATCCATAGTACCTGGCTTCCATGAAACGCTCTTCTTCTTTTGTTTCAGATTCAGATTCAGAGTTATGGTTTCTGTTTTATGTGTTGCTGTTGTTCGGACGACGATGAGGAGGAGGATTCTGATGAGTTGTTTAGGGTTGTTGCTATTGTTGTTCCGGTGGTCGCCGATAATGTGACGACCCAAAGGGTCATCACCGAATTTCTCTCTTTTTCCGCGCTTCCGAGGCCTTGAAAACCCCACTTATAGTTGCCTCGATTTGCGTGCGCAACCGGGCGCGTAGCCGGAAAGCTTTTATTTTGAAATATGTGAATTCTGTGAAAACTTTGAAGAATTTTGATATTAATATGATTAAAATTGACTTCGGTCAACATTTTTAGAGAAAAGGACCCGGACCCGTGATTTGACGGTCCCGGAGGGTCTGTAGAAAAATATGGGACTCAAGCATGTGCCCGGAGTCAAAATCTAAAGTCTAGAACCCGAGTATAAGAATTTTTCTATTAAATTATTTTTCTGAAATTATTAAGGAAAATAGAAATGAAAATTAATTAAAAGACTATGGTATCAGGCTCGTATTTTGATTCCGACGCCCGGTACAGGTCTTAAATATGTGTTAAGTGTTTTATATGAAGTTTGGTCTAAATCGGACGTCGTTTGACGTGTTTCGGGCCTAATTATCTAAAGTTAGAAGTTTAAGAAGTTTGAAATGAAAATGATGATTTTGAGGCTTGATTCATTGATTTTGATGTTGTTTTTGTGATTTGATCGCTCGAGTAAGTTCGTAGGATGTTATTGAGTTAGTGTGTGTAATTGGTTAGGAGCCCCGAGGGCTCGGGAGTGAATTGGAGGTGGTTCAGGGTAGTTTTGCACTTAGGAAATGTAGCAGGTTTTTGGGCTTCAGCTGTTGCAGGCGATTTCTTCTACGCGTTCGCGTGGTCTCTTCTGTGTTCGCGTAGCTTTAGCCTTCTGCTTCATCGCGTTCGCATTCCTTGCCTCGCGTTCGCATAGAGTCATCTGACCTTGAGGGCTTAGCCCTCTTTCTTTTTCGCGTTCACGGACCCTTGAGCGCGTTCGCGTAGCTTGCCAGACTTCCTCCATCGCGTTCGCATGAAGTTCCACGCGCTCGCGTAGGCAAAGTTTCTGGGCCTCAGCATTTTATTCTCCGCGTTCGCGACACCCTCTTCCGCGATCGCGATGACCTATTTGTGTTACCCTTCGCGAACGCGGTCCCTTTCCTGCGAACGCGAAGGGCAATTTTGCCCAATTATATTTTTAATTCCAGAACAGTAGCAGCATGGGATTTATCCAATTTTTCTCACGAGCTCTTCTTCCTAACACCCCATAAATGATTTTGAAGAGTCTTTTTCCTCCATAGCTTCTTAGGTAAGTGTTCTTAACTTCATTCTCTCTTAATTTCTTCTTCTAATCACTAAATTCCTAGACCTAAATCATGAAATCAAAGTAAAAATTAGGGGTTTGGGTAGAGTTAGGGTTTTGGAAATTTTGGGTAATTCAATCTCAATTTGGGGTCGAATCTTAAAACAAATAGCATATTTGAACTCGTGGGGTTATGGGTGATTGGGTTTTCGTCCGAGCCTCGTGTTTGGACCATGTGGGCCCGGTGTCGAATTTTGGTATTTTTGGAAGAATGCTAGAAAACTCATTTCTAGGCTATGGGATTATTTGTTGAGCCCTAATTCATATTATTGAATTAATTATGCCTAGATATCATTGTTTCAGAGTCGGATTGTAGAGGAAACGCGGTATTAGAGAGTAGATTGCAATTCTTTGGACCGAGGTAAGTGTTTGATCTAACTTTGGCTTGAGAGAATAGGATTTGAGTGTTATTAATTGCTAATTGCTAAATGATCAAGTATGGTGTATAGGCATGGTGACGAGTATCTATACACCGGTGTCTAGCATGACCGTGGGTCTTTGTTGGTACTTGTTTTGGCATACTTTGGGACTCTTCCAAACTAAGTAATGATTTTCTACACAATGTGAAAAGTTTGAGGATAAATTATGAATTGTGAATTCTTTGGAGCGTTGGCTCAAACGATAAATATACTATCGAGTAAGAAATGAAAGAATTAGAAAGAGATGTGATTATCTCCCTTGCCGGGATGTGTAAGTTGTTATCATTGCTCTCTTGCCGGGATTTAGTTGTTTAATTATGTTTTTTTCCTTTGTTGGGACATTTCTTGTTATTATTTATTTCCCTCGCCCATTTGGTTGTGATTGCTGTTTGGGTGAGGAAGAGTGATGATGCACAAAGGGTCATTTCGTGCCATTGTTGATTATATTTGCACGAAGGGTCATTCCGTGTCATTGTTGATTATATTTGCACGAAGAGTCATTCCATGCCATTGTTGATTATATTATGCACGAAGGGACATTCCGTGCTCTGATTTAACTATAATTGCACGAATGATCATTCTATGCCATGAAATGAGAGTTATGTGAGGAAAAGCACGAAGGGTGATGTTGTGCATTTTATTTGATTGACTTGGGTGAGGATGAGAATAAAAGCATGAAGGTTGATGCCGTGCAACTGTTGGATTTTCTGTTCTTTGTTAATTATTGTTGTGCCCCATTTTTTATTTAAGTTGATGACTTTTATATCTGGATTGTACTCCCCCATAGCATGCTTCCCTCCCTTTTAACTGTTTAGTTTTAGTATTCTTTCCTTTCATTACACACATATATATATTAAACTGTACATGTTGATTTAGTAGTCCTGTCTAGCCTCATCACTACTTCGCCGGGGTTAGGCCAGGCACTTACCAGCACATGGGGTCGGTTGTGCTGATGCTACACTTCTGTGTTTTTTGCACAGATCACGGTACCGGAGCAGCTTTTGGACCATAGCAGCAGCACATTGAGTGGGAGCTGACTTCAGTCCAGGGACTACGAGGTAGCCTAGCTGGCGTTCGCAGGCCGGAGTCCCTTTCTATATCTTCTATTTGTTTTCATTGTACCGAGACAGACATTGTGTATTTTTTTCTATTCAGACTTGTTTGTAGCATTCATTAGTAGTTCGTGAGATAGCGACTCCAGTCTTGGGTAGTGAAATGTTAAGCTTCCGCATTCTGAGTTTTCAGTTATTTATGTTATAAAAAAATTTCGCTCTTATTTAAAGGTCTATTATAATTATTACTGTTATGATGTTATCCGAAAAGGTTTTAAATGCTTGGCTTGCCTAGCTCCGACAGTAGGCGCCACCACGACTCCCGATGGTGAAAAATCCGGGTCGTGACAGATAATGGTGATTGTCTTGCGCTTCTCGCCATTATCGGGGCTCTGGTTCTATATAAAGGGTAAAAATATCTTTTCATATTAATTTTAATAGAGTAGTAACTATTTTTGCTCAACATTAGAATTACTGGATAAAAGATAAATACCACCTTAAATAGTGGCTATCCCATGCCATTTTCACCTGATCCAACTATTACCTTATAGCTAGACGACAGTCCAAAAGAGTAAAAATTGTGTGGGATAACCACTTTTTAAAGTGGTATTTACTTTTTATCCAGAATTTTCAATGCTTAGCAATAGTAGTCACTAATCTATTAAAATTAATATGAAAAGACTGTGTTACCCTTTCTTTTATCGCTTTCATATTAGGGAGAAGAACTGTGCCGCCGTCTCAAACGGCGACCGACGCAAGGTTCGGAACCTTCATGCCTAGACAGTTGCTATCGTGTGCTTTAGAAATGGGAAAATAGCATTTTTTATCCCTGTGTTATTGTCTTATTCCGATGTTAGCCCCTGTGATATTTCGACGTTTCCAATTTAACCTTTAATTAGACACAAGGAGAATCCATTTACTATCAGTGGTTAACGGTGCAAATATTCCATTCATTACTGCCAAGCACAATTACTGTTTTTTTTGTGTTCCTTTCACTGTTCAAATGGCGAAACTTTTTATTACTTGATCTTGTAAGTTGAAACTGTAGCGATGGCAATTGTAGTTGTGTTTTTCCAATGAATGTTTGACAGTATTAAAGTGTGGTTACAAAAGAAATATTTAAAGAAAGAAATAAACTAGAAACGTTATGGATCCCGAACTTACAGTTACAAGTTCAAAATTTAAGGACACTTGGTCCTGAACTTTGAGTTCCAAGTTCAAAAGTTAAAGACACTTGGTCCTGAACTTAGACTAACAAGCTCAAAAGTTAAGGACAATAGGTTTTGAACTTAGATTTACAAGTTCAAAAGTTAAGAACAAGTAGTCCTTAACTTAAACTTACAAGCACAGAACTTAAGGACAGATGGTCCTGAACTTCGAGTTTCAAGTTCAAAAGTTAAGGACATGTAGTCCTGAAGTCCTGAACTTAGAGATGCAAGTTCAAAAGTTAAGTACATGTAGTCCTGAAGTCTTGACCTTAGAGTTGCAAGTTCAAAAGTTAAAGACACTTGGTCCTGAACTTTTATGAGCAGAAGGGTATTTTTGTCCGTGCAGGTAAAGTTTATTAAAGCAGTGGCTAAAGACTGAAAACATTTTAACAATGGCTTAAAAGTAAATACATGTGTTATTAGTGGTTAACCGTGCACTTCCCCCTTCAAAAGAGGTCCAGTGTCTGTCAAGTGTTTGTTTATTTGTTTTTGGGCAAAGATCACTTTTAGCCCGGGACTGAAACTATTTATATTTGGTAGCCACAAAAATATAATATATATATATATATATATATATATATATATATGTGTGTGTGTGTGTGTGTGTCTGTGTGTGTGTGTGTGTCTCTGTGTGTGTGTGTGTAACACTCCGTAAATATGGACTAGGTGTGGATATGTTAAATGAGTATTAATGTGACATCTTAGACATACGAAGTCCTATCGAGATGATTATGGGTGAAAATAATTACATTTTGGAATCAAGACGGAGCATGAGGTGCATAAGATTCGATAAAATCGACTAAGTTTATAGAAGGTCAGTTTTCTAGAAGTATTTCGTGAAAAACTGTGGGGAATTTAAGAATACATAAAACATGAAAGTTGTATCCCTCTGAAATATTCCAACGATATATTGTGGATCCCGAACAGATCTCTATGAAAAAAGTTATGTACGTTTTACTAGACAATGTGCAGTATGCGTATCCAGGTGCACGGTCACGCACTTGTGGCAGTGCTACTGCCTGCTGCGCATGCAGGTGCGCGGGAGCGCACCCGAGGGGTCATTTTTAAATCCCTACTTCGTCCCCCACACCTCAAAACACAAAAACTTGCTCTAGAAAGGGAAGCTCTCAAAAACCTAATTCCTCAAAGGTCCCTCCATCATTCAAGGTAAGTTCTAATCGTGATTCTAAGTTAATTTCAATTTCCCGACACCTTATTAACATGGGTAACTCCTCCAAATCATTAAATATTCGATTGGGACATCTTGGTTGAGAAAAGAAATCCTAGAACTCAAATTCAAGAGGACTGAACTTCAAAAAGGTAATATCTTTACCCTCTAATTGATTATACTATTGGATTAATGATTATATACTCTATGTTCATGAGATTCGAGTTGATGGGTTTGATAGAAAAACATGAACAATTATATGTTTGGATTGTTGATTGTTTATTAAGGGTGTTATTTATTTTATGGGTGATAAAGAATGATATTGATTATAGCAAATTGAGATTTTAAAATTTATCTATGAGCAAGAGAATGGGTTGTTGGGTGTAGAAAGACCATTAATAAGAGCTATGAAGCTTTATGCCCACCAAGTATTTGAGAAAATGCCTAAGTGACCAAAACATGAGTATCATTGCTAATATGGAATCTCGTTGACTTGTATTACTATAAAATAAAGTTTAACAGGTTGGCGAATATTGTATTACATTCAAGAGCGTGAAGTTAAGGTATGTGAGGTTAACTCTCTATGTTTGGTAATGTTAATAATTTTCCATACACTACGTTTTTTTTACGATATTACTAATTGCCTCAGAATTATAGTTAAGCCCAGATCCTTGAATAGTTGCAGAACTTCTATTATCTAACTTCATAACTCGTTCATGACTTTCATTCTGAACGTTGTGAGCTTAGTGCATAATCAATATGGACTTGGGTTTGATGCCCATGAATCTTAGTGTAGATTACTCAACATGTCATAAAAAGTTGAAGTTCAGTTTTCATAATCAGTTCATGAATACATATCTCAGTCTAGTTCTATTTAGTATTCCAGTATTATGTAACTCAATAATATTCAGTGTTTCAGCATCACAGATTGTACTATGATTCTCAGTTCCTAAATTTAAATCCTTGAATATTGAACACTTATATTTGGGCCTGAGGCCATAGTTTATGCTTTATGCATGTTTGGGCCTGAGCGGTAGTTTATACTTTATGCATTTTTAGGCCTGAGGTCGTAGCTTGTACACATATATGTTAGGCCCGAACAGTAGTTTATTCAAAATAAACAAGTTATTCATCATTCAGAAGAGGGAGTATTCATATCCTTACTTCCTTTGTTCAGTTGAGTTATCTTTCAGTTATCATTTCATTTTCAGTTTCAACAGTTATCAATTATCAATTTTCAGTTATCGTATCAGTATCAGTTTCAGCATTTATAGTTCTTTCTTTCAGTTGCTTTACATACCAGTGCAATTCAAATGTACTAACGTCCCTTTTAACGGGGCCTGCATCTCACGATGCAGGCAATGATTTACAGGTTGACGAGTCAGAGCGCTACAATTCTCGTACCAGCTATTTGGTGATCCCCAGTTCTTTTGGGGCATTATCATTACTTTAGAGTCTTTCAGTATTTACAGACAGTCAGTAATTTCAGTACTTTATTAGAGGCTTCATAGACTATAGTAACTGTTAGACAGAGTCGCATGCTTTTTATATTAAGCAATGTTTGCTCCATATATATCCCATAATTATATTAGTATTTTCGCATTTTGATTTATATCATTCAGACTTTTAATGTATCAGCATGTGCTAGTTTATCTTCCGCATTCAGTGTGTTATAATATCACATGTTGATTCAGCTAGCCAGTTGGTTCGCTCGGTCACTTGTAGGCAGGCACTCGATGTTGTATTACGTCTAGGCCCAAGTTTGGGCGGCTATATAGTATCATTCACCCTTTATCTTTTCATTTCTATTTGGAACCAATTTGGTTGCAATAACTTTTGTCCAACACAAATACAAGTTAGCTTTAAATTGTCAAGCCTTGTTCCCTAGTTGAATCACTAGTCGCATGTCAATGTTTAAGGTTATCAATGCTAAAAAAAAATGAAAAAAATAAATAGATTCCAAAATACATGTAACTATCCACACAATAGGAAGAATTGAATAAAAATTTACAGAAGGAATCATGAAATATTACTTACATCCTATGAGATGGGACAAAGTGAAAAGAAATGAAGAATCTCATACAAGTAAGAGAAAATGATTATCAATGTAGTTAATGATCTTGGTAATTTTCTTGGATCTTACTTGCCGATAAGAGAAAAAGCAGAGAAAGGGGAGTTCTGTATTTATAATTTACTTTTTTTCTTTTTCAACATATACTTATATGAATAACTCATTAGTTTATAACTTGCACAACTGAGTGAAACTCCGACTGAATTGAAATCTTCCGATTGTCATGAAATGGTAAAATACTTTTTGTTTCTTAAAAGTCGACCAGAACGTTTAATTAATATTTCTAAGTAGTACACTCTTTAAAAAAAATGATATGGACAAAATTCATTATTTTAGGAGTAAGATTCACCTTATATGCATTTACAATTTAATTTTTTATAATATTGTAGACAATAAATTTGCGTCAAAAAAAATTACAACTATCGTAGTATTTTGTTTCAAATAATTTGAGTGTTACCATCTCTATAAACCGCTTATTTTTCTTTTTTAATATAAATTCAAGGGCCTTTGAACTTGATCTTGAATTTAATTTGATTTACGCCTTGATGGTCGCCACAGATAGTAAATGTGTTAAGAACAAGTAATCTTGATCTTGAACGCCTTATTTTTAATTTCGTTCTTGAATTTATTTTCTTGAACTTGGACTTGATTGCTTGAAACTTGAAGCTTGTAGAGAAATTTACGGCGTTTGATCCACGAGCCCTCTTTTGATTCTTGTTATAATTTCTGGTGTCTTTTTCTAAGTTATGAAGACCCTTATTTATAGTTGTGAAAGAGAAGAGTTGTGATGAGAACAAAGTGTTTTCGACCAATCATATTGAAGCGTGACAAGAATGCATTTGCTAGGCCAGAACACGTCACTTGCACATGTGACATAGTTTCATTGGCCTTTTAAACTTGGCATGCCTTTGTCATTTTGACACATAGCATGATCCTATTGGCTCTTTCTATTTCACTTGTCATGCAACGTCATTTGACACGTAACTTCAAATTGTGCCTCTAGGAAGATGACATCTTGGACTTAGTAAAGTAGGTTCATCATCTGTAGTCCAATTAAATGGGCTAGCGCAAGTGAAATTGACTTTATTTATTTAATCCATATGTATTAGATTTATACAATTTGTGAGCACGTGATTTTTGCCACGCTTAATTTACTCCTATAAATTCATTAGAATTAGAATTTTTCTTTTATTATTTGAATTTTTAGGAATTAATTGCATGATTTTGTATCTCGTTTGCATTTTTGTGTGCATTTTTAGTTGCTATAATTCATAAAAAAGTACAAAAAAAAGGGTACATTTGCATTTAGAATTCGATTTTATATTTTTAATCAATTAATATTACTAAAATAAGAGAAAAAATAACAAAATAGTCCTTTTACAATTTTAAATTCTACATTTTATATTTTTTAATAGGAATTAGTTAATTTTGAAATTTTAATTAGTATAATTTTATAGTCAAATTGGGCCTTTTATTTTTATTTTTTACTTTACAAATCAGAAAATAATTTTAAAAAAAATAAGTAAAAGAAGAAAAAACAAAAGAAACTAAATAAAAGGAAAACTGGGCCATTAAGCGAATTTGAGCCCAAGAATCCATTCCGCCCAAGCCCCAATTTAATTCCAATCCGCCTAGCCCAAGTCACCACTCGACCCAATCCATGTCTCCCCAAAACGACCCCGTTTGGATAACTATTAATCTGGACCGTCTAGGTTTTTATGATCGGACAGTTCATAACTATGGGTCTTAAGAGTATTTAATGGTCGGATCATACCCCCACCCTCGTTTCATCGTCCCAAACATACCCATTTACAGCCCCGTGTAACACCACCGTGGATCGCCGCCGGAAATTGCCCGCGGCGGCGGCCCATCGCCAAATTACCACAAATGAACACCCTATACTCCTCTTCTCTTCCTCTATCCGAATCCATCACCCGCTTCCCTCGAATCCCAACCCAAAGCTTCGAATATTAGATCGAAGTTTTTTCGGCCATGACGCAACCTTCTCCAAATCACCCCAAATTTATACCGGTGAATCTCCTCCGTTTTCTCTTTCCAATGACATAAAAATCACCCCTCGAATTTGGCCGGAACTGTTCGAATTTCAATATGAATTTTTCCGGCCAAAACCCTACTTGCCCCAAATCACGCCAAATTAATGCTACGTGGTCCCTGGGCTTTCCTCGTAGTGAATTTGTCGTCGTTAGAGCTCAATTTCTGCCAGAGGTGGTCGTATACGAATTTATAGAACTAACCGGAATCTTGAAGTCGAGTCAGTAAGTTTCACGATCTTCTTTTCTTTTTATTTCCCTTGGTGTTAATTCACTTTTCATGACTGTTTAGTTTCTTAATTTTGTTTAATAATAATTGTTAATCCAAAAACTAGTAGTTTTTCTTCAATTTTGTTTCTTATTTGCCTGTTCTCTTAGTCTTTAGGTTAAATGGTTATTGGTTTCTATCGACAATTTGGATTTATTTCAATCTTTTAAATAATGACTTGTAGTATTAGGTTTCAATTATGATTTTGTTTAGTTAATAATTGTTTGAATGTCGTTTGGTTATCGATCATGATTAGTTTAGTTTATGGTTAGTTCCTGTTGATTGATGTTGTTAATTTGATTCAGTGAATAGGTTAGTTAATGGTTTGAATTAGGGTTATATTTTGTAGTTGATTAATTCAGAGATTAAGGATTTGTTTGGCTATAGCTGTGATTTACTTTAAACTTAGGGGTAAAGTAGGTAGTTCAAGGGCAGGGAATCTAGGATGAACTTCCTAGGAGCTTCTAGATGGGGGCATTTAGGTAAATTGCAAAAGATAGGTGGGGTTACTTGGATAACAAGTTTAAAAATAAGGGACTACAGCTGAAAATGAAAGAGGACTGAAAAGAAAAACTGAAATCTGATTTGCCTCCTTTGTGCCTATAAAAGGGAATGCCCTTTACTTCATTGATAGGTTTTTTCAGCCCTAAAAAAAAATTCCCTCAAACATTCTTCAAGTCTCCTAAATCTGAAATTCAAATTTCAAATCCAATCTCTCTTAGATCTTAGTTTCCTCACAAATTTTCAGAAAGAAAACAACAACAAACCATAATAATACTGTTACATTGCTTTCCTTTAGGTTATTTTCGAATTTCAGCCTTTAATTCAATACTCTAGCTTACTCTGGATCCAAAGTAGTTCAAAGTCCTCTGTTTATGTTCGATACTGAGATTTAAAAGCATGTCCAAGTCATTTATGCTCGGAATCTGATTAGCTCAAAGTTGATCGCTGATTATTCACTGATTGTATCAATTACTGGTTAATTTGGTGCTGTGTTGGGTTTCTAAAACTGTCCTGTTGCTACTGCTTACCCTTTGTCTCTGTTGATCTCATTTTCTTTCTTATTTGCAACCTCCAGGTACATGTTTGAGCCTCAATTGCTTGTAAATCATCAGCTGATAATGAAATGAGATGGAAGCATGAGTTTGATTTAGCTTACTTCCATAATTGTTGTTTACTTTGTACTGACTGAACTGCGGACGTTTGGATACACCAGTAGTTGGATAGATATTAATAATATGTGATGTATTGATGTAGTTTTAAATTTTATTTACTCGAACAGTAGACGCATGGCCTGTATAATTAGGATTATCAGTTTGTATTAGTCTGTTAATTAGCCTAGGATAGGTATATTCAGTAGTTAATTGAACTTTAGCATTATTTTGAAAACAAAATCCAAGTCCTCATGTGTAATTGAACACTCAAATAGATGTGATTATATTAAAAATGGGATTTGACTTAGACTTCACGTTTCTGGGTGCTGCCAATTGGAGCTGTTATTAAAAATTGTCTATGCTATTTACTGAGTTTGAGTTCAAGTTTCCAGGATTGTAATGAACTTGGACGATAAAATATTTAGGAAGCTAAGTGTATTTGCTCACGAACCTGGACCTATAAGTTGGTACTAGGATCCTCATCCTATTGGGTTCACACGCCAGGCCCAAAATTGCCACACTTAATTCTATAGTTAAAATATTTGCACCAGCATGCCCTGGGCCTGGATCCCTTCATCAGGCCCAAATGCTAAATATTTCTTGAAAATATTTTGTTTAAATTCAGTATATATCTCCAATATTTTTACATTAACATACTAATTCACTAGGACTCTTTCTTTTGTTATTATACTTAAAATAGAAAATTGTAGATTGCTTTAGGTTTACCTTTTAAAAATAAAACGAGATGAGCCTCACTACACAAAACAAACGAATGGCGGGGCCCTCGATATACAAAATACTTAGACTCTGGGATGGGCCATTAGCGAATTTCACGGCCTTCTCCAAAGATGATAACGCGTTAGTCACTTTAGGCGCGTTTTTAATAATCTTACCTTCTTAAATAAGGGTGCACATTTATGTGACCCAAATCCAAATCTCAACGAAGTCGAAATGTGTCAAAAATTGCGGGTGTATTTATGTGACGCGATTCGAGACATGTTTTCACGACGTTGCAATTTGCTTAAAAAATAATAAATAAAAGTGATTTTCAAGTTAAAAAAGCACATGAATTAAAAACATGAATTAAAATCAGATTTTTGCCAATTATAATAATTTAAGCGACCGTTCTAGTCCGGGGTGCCTAACACCTTCCCCCGGGTCAACAGAATTCCTTATTCAGAATTTCTGGTTCGCAGACTCCAATTGGGAAGTCTTTCCTCAATTTGGGATTTAAGATAAACCGATAACTTGGGACACCAAAAGCCAATCCTATCCCAAGTGGTGACTCTAAATAAATAAATAATTCCATTTCGAATAATGTCACTTTAAATGGAAAAACTCCCTTATACATTATCTTGCGGGGTAGGTGTGTAAAAAAGGAGGTGTGACAGCTCTGGAGACTTTGCTGGGGATGCAAACCCAGAACTTCGATTCAGGGTTTAAGAATTCGAGCTTAGAATAATTTTTATGTTTGGCTTTATCTGATTTTCCTACATGTTTCATGCTAATGTGCTAAATGCTTTACCGCTTTGATATTATTTGAACTGTATATAAATTGTGACGAAACCCTTCTCTTCTCACCCCCGGAGATGTGCTTACTAGTTGAGACTCCCTATTCTGTTAGTATCATACCTTGAAATAAGGAAGAGGCCGGACAAGTTACTAAGCCGGACGATTTTGCGGGTCCCCGGTACGTAGCCCCCTTCTCGACTAGAGTTGTTCGCTCGGGTACACAGTCTAGAACATATACCCAAGTTTTGAACCTAGAATAACTCGACCTCATGTCGAATCCCTAATAGGATGTTTCTTTGCATCATGTGCATTTGACTTAGGGGACTCAACACAGGGGTTGGGTCCGTCTAGGACATGTGACCTGAAATGAATTGACCATCTTGATACATCTTACGTGCTACTTGCACATTTATTTGCTCGACTGTGCATGTTGACCGGTTTGTATATAATAAGTAAAAAATTATAAAAAATAGCAGTGTTAGGACTAAGTGAGGAAAATCATTTGTTTGAAAGAGACCCAATACCCAAATAGTACCGAAACGCTGCCGGATTTTTGGAAAAATGAAAAAAAAATAGAGAATATATTTGAAAAACAAAAAGACAATTGTTGGTCAAAATAGTTTTGATTTTGGCAAGTCTGCCCGAACTACGCTGGTTTGATTCTCACCAGATGTGAAATACATAGGCAACCCCCATCGGGTCCAACCTCCTTTTTGTAAAAAATAGCCAAAAAATATCAAAATTTTAATTTTTGTCATAAATAAGTCGAGTGATGTCATTCTTGTTAAAATAAGCCGAATGTCCCCAAAAGGGCGCCGGAAGGTCGTTTTTGCAAGAACAGCCACCCTGAGTCATTTTTAAATGGTTTGCGGGCACAACCTTAAAATCTTCCTCCTAGAAGTACTGAAAGGCCGTATCTGCAAAATCGAGTCTTTGTTTGCTTAAATGAAAATCTTGAAAAATAGCCACTTTTTCCTTTCAGGTCAAAATAAATCATTAAAATACTCCTTAGATGTCTTTCTTCCATAAATAAAAAATATAAAAAAATACAAATTTTGAAAAAATTGAATCCGAAAATATTTTTGCTCAAAAGTCCAAAACATTTTCATAAAAGTCCCTCTTCCGAAAATTAAGAGGAAACTTTCAAAAAAAAAAAGTATTTTTCTTTCGTGTTAGAAAAAGAGAAAATAAATAAAAATTCAAATATTTCTTTTTACTTCTAAAATTCTCAAAGTTCCAATAAAAAGAAAAGGAATTTTTTAGAAGTCTTTCTTTCAAAAAAAAAAAAATCACAATCAAAAATCAAAAAATATTTCCCTTTTCCTTTTAAAGCATTTCTTTCAAAATGTCAAAAAAAAAGAGTTAGCTTATTTACCTTATTTGCAAGAACTACGCTTGGTCTGATTCATGCGGGGCCATGATACATAGGCAATCTACATAAGATTCGATCGTAATCCTAAGAAAAAGAGAAAAAAGAGAAATACGAGGAAATAAATAAAAGGAAAAAAAAAAGAGAGAAAAGAAACACAAAGGAAGAAAGTGAAAAACCATAGCCAAAGAAAAGAAAAAGCAGGAAATGGAGAAGCAAGAAAAGAAAATGAGAGAAAACAAAACAAAAAGAGAAAGAGAATAGAAAAGGAATAAGAGGAAAAGCCGGGATGACGCACACAACCGAAGCAAATATGTAGATATTCATTTAATTATATAGGTGCATCACACTCCAATGTACGGTTACCTATCTGTTATTTGTTTCATACTAACTGTTGTTGCTGTCATTCCAACTGAGCTTTTTAGAAACAGTGGTTGGTTTGTGGTAAGCTGGCCTCGCATCGATACTTCACCAGATCCAAAGGAAATACAGAAATGTCATCTGAAATGACTCTGCTTTCAATCCCCATACCCGAAGATAGCCCAATCTTTGGGATCCCAGCCTCTGAATCATATACAGCTGAAGAAAATCGGATGTTGCGCCTGTGATTGATGGAAGTGTGGGATGATTGGAATAACGGAAAGGAACCTCCAGGCACTATCCCCGGATTCCCAGAGTTATTCCCTAGATCTGGAGGGGTTACCACTATCCCTATCAGCCGCCGAAATATTCCTCTGGGGCAACCTACTATGACTGCGAACTTCTTCGGAACTCCCTCTGAGGCTCACCCCCAAGTGTTCCCGTCTGGAATCGCTCCCAACATCTTCACAGCTCCACCATGCTCCGCAACAACACAACCATCACTACCAAAGCATGTTTTTGACCCTTCGGTCTTCACATTTCAGAATCCCGTCTTTCAGGCTGACCCTCCTTATTATCCTCAGTACACCTACTCTCAGCCACCATATGAGCTTATTCCGTGGCAGGACAAGACCCCCAAGGCCCCAGAGCAGGATGAGATAGTAAAGAGAATGAGAAGCCTCGAGCAAAGCTTGAAAAATATGCAAGGCTTGAGCGGGAAGAAGAGTGTCTCTTATATAGACTTGTGTATGTTCCCGCATGTACATTTGCCGTCAAGGTTCAAAACACCAAAATTTGAAAAGTATGACGGACACGGCGACCCCATTGCTCATTTGAAGAAGTACTGTAATCAGTTACGGGGGGTCGGTGGCAAAGAAGAATTATTGATGGCATATATCGGAGAAAGCTTAATTGGCATCGCTTCAGAGTGGTATATGGATCAAGATGTCTCGCGTTGGCATACTTGGGATGATCTGGCTCGAGATTTTGTTCGACAATTTCCATACAACATAGACATTGCGCCAGACAGGAACTCCTTGGCAAATCTAAAGTAAAAGCCCTCAGAAAGTTTTCGCGAGTATGCAATTAAGTGGTGCGGACAGGCGTCAAGAGTGAAGCCTCCGATGGATGAGGTAGAGATGGTCACTGTTTTTCTTCAAGCCCAGGAAGCAGACTATTTTCATAATATTATGTCCGCCATGGGTAAGCCTTTTGCAGAGGCAATAAAAATCGGAGAAATGGTAGAAGATGGGCTGAAAACAATTAGAATTTTGAGCCAATCAGCTATTAGAGCAACCTCCCAAGCTATCCAAGGCTGGTCTGGAGGAATTCCAAAGGGTAGGACGAAAGAGGAAACGTCCATGACGGTTTCGGATGCAAGAAGACACTGCGCTCCTAGACCCATGTTTTCAGAAAGAACCCCTCAGCATTATTACCCCTCATCAAGAAATTTCCTATGCTCCACAACCATATGCGATCATGAACGCTCAACCCTTTGCCCGACCGCAACCACATGCCAACAGAAATCAACCTCCATTCCCAAGAGATCAGCCTCCCTACCAGAACCACTATAATCCTCGACCTCCGCAGAATAACTTCCATCCTCAGGAACCACCCAGGAAACCAAACTTTACCCCAATTGGTGAATCTTACTCTAGTCTATTTCCGAAACTTGTCCAAATGGGTCTAGTGCAGCCGGTCCCTCAGAACAGACAAAACCCGATGTCGCCTGCCTACAGAGCTGGTGTCAGGTGTGCATACCATTCAGGGGCAGAAGGCCATCATACAAATGACTGTTGAGCTCTGAAACAAACGGTAGAGAACTTAATAGAGCAAGGGAAAATTGTGTTGAGGGATGAGGATGTCCCAAATATGACCAATAATCCGTTGCCCGCTCACAACAACGGGCTATTAATCGGGATGATTTGTGAAGATAGGGAGTTTAATCTAGCCTTAAAAGCTATAATTGCTATCGCTGATGCGGAAAAAAAGCCAAAGGTGGCCTCGAGGCAAGAGGAAGGGGAAAGGAAGAGCAAAATAACCGAGACAGAACCAGAAAAGAAAATTGATTTGAAAAAAGGAACACAAATATACGCACCCAAGCAAGCTTATTTGGTGCGGGGGACAATCAAACCACCTCGACTAAGTGAGCCAGTGGTTATTGGATGCGTACCACAGAAGCCTATGACGAGCCCCGCTGTGGTCCCATGGAGTTATCATCAGACAGTGGTAACATACAAGGGTAGAGAGATCTTGGGAGAGCTACTAGAAAATTCCCCTATTGAGAAATATTCAAATGTAGAGGAGGTAAACAATGCCACCAGAAGGCGTTTCCTGCCTAAGAAGCCTGTGAGTGCTGAGGAAGCAGAAGTGTTCTTTCAAAAAATGAAAATGGCCGAAACTTTTGTCAAGCCTAAGTACAGTAAAGAGAAAGATGATGAGGTTGCCATGGCTGAAGACATCGAGGAAATACATGGGGCAATGAGGAAAATGCTCTACGAAACCAACATGGTCCAGCCAGGAGAGGGCTAGCATTGCTGAGGTGCTATACATGGGACCAAGTGCCAAGATTCAAAATTGGAAGGCTACGCCATTCCCGATTAGGCGGGAGTGCTGGTAGACTTGTCTTGTAACTTTTTCTGCATCCCGAGTTATTTCAGGGTGTAACTCGGATGTTTCCTGTAGTTTCTTGTCTTTAAATTCCCGAATGTGAACCCTGTTATCTTCAAAATTCCAAAAAAATGAAATCAATATTTCATCGTTCATTTTTCTTTTTGATTTTGCTATTTTTCCCTTTCATTTCTTCTTTTTAGTTCTAATAATGCAGCATTAAATAACATGACATGTTTGCGGACTTCATGCCTAGATCTCGAAATGCTGTCAGATTTCGAAATAATGAATTAAGAGTCAAAATGCGAAGAAGGTAACCTCGAGAAAATAAAACAAAGAATTGGAATAATTGAAGGAAAATTGATTCGGGTACATTACAACAAAAGAGTATGCTGTACTTAGGGAACACCCGGGTAATTGTACCAACAAAGAATGGACCATGCTTACAACAAGAAAGTGCGGCCCAGGAATCTTGAAATAGGACAACTGGTGTTAAGGCGCATTCTTCCTCATCACCAGGAAGCAAAAGGAAAACTCGCTCCTAATTGGAAGAGTCCGTACATTATCTGGAAAATATTTTTGAGAAGAGCACTGTATCTGGGAGACATTGAAGGAAATGATCCCGAAACAGCTGTGAATGCAGATGCAGTAAAAAGGTATTATGTCTAGGCCTCCTGGTTTGATAACTTTTGCGTAATTGAGATGACGAAGGTTTTCTTTCTCGCTACCCCAAACACTATCAATCTTTCGTAAACCCTTTGAGCCAGTTCCGTTTCTTTGGCTACCCTCTTTGGAATCCGAAAGTACAAAAAGAAAAAGAAAAAGAATAGAAAAGAAAAGGAAAAAAAAGAAGGAAAAAAAAGAAACAAAAAGAAAAGAAAAGAAAAACAAAACAAAACAAAAACAAAAAAAAAAAACAAATGTTTGCTTGAACTACGTTTGACTTGATCCTGAAAGGGTACGTAGGCAGCCTCTCCATGAGGTTCAGTCACACCAAAACAAAGATCCCAATTCCCCCAAAAGTTGAAACTGGGTCAGATGATATGATGGTTCGGCTATGAATCCGCCCAAACGGTTCCAAAGTTGTAGTTCCTCCCAAATACTTTTTACCCAAAGACCTTTTTCAAGTCCTTCCAATCAATTAGAAAAGGCAGGGAAATGAAAAACATCATTGTTGGAATCTGATACAATTCGAATTGAGAGAAATAAAATGAGAGCATCTTATCGGTGAAAACCTTCGGGCACCATAAGGCGATGGTGAGTAGAGAAAATGAAATGAGAGATTCCGCTTAGTAAAAACTCATGAAGAGCACTATCGGGCAACAGTGAGAAGAGAAATGAGAGAGGTCGATTGGCAAAAACCTGCAAAGGGCGCTATCAGCTGAAAAGGGGACATCTCATCACTAAAAGAGTCCTGGCAAGGTTCCCTGTTTTGAAATACGGATCAATGGGTTCACAAGAAGCTGGAAAGTTTATGTGGGTCGGGCGTTCAGTCCAAGAAGCATGTCATGTTCATTTGAAGCTAGCATGCACCCCAGATAAGTCCTCTTCCTCTGAAAGGGACGCCTCTCTTGAAACTTATATGCTTGCCTTTTGCCTACTTTTTCTTTGAATCCCTTTCGGTTTAACTCTGATTCCATAACTATCACAAAAAAAAGGTGCCAGGACTGTTTCTATAGGGCTCCGCTGGCAAAAGCCAAAGAAAATACCCAGCCTCAGCGGGTGCGTCAGTCCAATCCCGATTGACCATGGTGATTGATGCTTTCAAAGTAAAAACATTTGAAAAGAAAGAAAGTCAAAGGCAAAGGTCCTAAGGGCAGAATAAAATGAAAAGACTAGAGTTCACACGGGCAAGTCATCTTGAAGTCCTAAAAGTTGAAACCTGTCTGTTTAAAAGAGATTCACCCTCAAAGCCAGCAAGCGAAAAAGTTCTCAACGGAAATGGGGCCGGGATCAAGCGATTGGGATGATCAAGGCCACAAAACCAACCACTGTTTCAAACTAACAAATTGTTCTTGTTGAAAACAAGTCTTATTCAGAGCAACTGTGCAAGAAGTAGGTGTAACCCAAACAGAAATAAAATGCGCAAGCGCTGAAACAGCTTTGCCGCAGGAAAGTGACAAAAAAGGAAGTTTTTCCGAAATTCTTTCATGCGTTTTGCTAAATAAAAGGAAAAATAAAAATAAGAAGAAAAGAAGGAGAAGAAGAAGAAAAGAAATGAAAATGGAAACCCCAAAAGAAAAATAAATCATAGTAGCATAGGAGCTTTTTCTTTCCAAATCCCGGCCAAAAAACAGAGGATATCCCGACCAAAAAATCGAGGAGCTTTTTCTTTTCAAATTCCGACCAAAAAATCGAGGATCTCCCGGCCAAAAAATTGAGGAGCCTTTTTTTCTTTCCAAATCCCTGCCAAAAACCAAGGATCTCCCGGCCAAAAAACCGAGGAGCTTTTTCTTTCCAAATTCCGACCAAAAAACCGAGGATCTCCCGGCCAAAAAACCAAGGAGCTTTTTTCCAAAAAACTGAGGAACTCCCGGCCAAAAAACCGAGGATCTTTTTCTTTCCAAATTCCGGGCAAAAAACCGAGGATCTCCTGGCCAAAAAATCGAGGAGCTTTTTTTTTTTCCCAAATCCAGGCCAAAAAACTGAGGATCTTCCGGCCAAAAAACTGAGGAGATTTTTCTTTCAAAATCCCCGCCAAAAAGACGAGGATCTCTCGGCCACAAAATCGAAGAGCTTTTTGTTTCCAAATCCCGGCCAAAAAACCGAGGATCTCCCGGCCAAAAACCGAGGAACTTTTTCTTTCCAAACCCCGGCCAAAAAATCGAGGATCTCCCGGCCAAAAAATCGAGGAGCTTTTTCTTTCTAAATCCCGGACAAAAAACCGAGGATGTCCCGACTAAAAAACCGAGGAGCTTTTTCTTTCCAAATCCCGGCAAAAAAACTGAGGATCTCCCTAGCAAAACCAAGAAGCTTTTTTGTCCCAAAAAAAAATACGAGGATCTCCCTACACAATCCTGATTTGATTGCTTAGATATGTATCACAACTAACTCATGAAATTTTTCTAGTGAAAACTAGGGCAGAAAAATTTCGTTCGTTTATTTGTTTTGGTATCTTACGCAGATCGATCTCAAGACACAGGGTGCGAGATGACCAATGGAATGAGTCTCAATCCAGAATCAAGAAAAGAACAAAATGAAATGAACTCAAATGCGAAGCAAGTAAGAGTGCAGATTGCTCAAAATCTGATTGAAGTCACAAGCTCCGCTGACCTTATTTTGACTCAATGCTGTATGAAGAAGTAAACACCTACAATTTGCGAGCATCAAGATTCAGATTGAAGTCCACAGCAAAATCAGCTAAGACTCAAGATCAAGTTTCAAAAGAATTATAGATAGGAATCTTGTAACTCATAGTTGATAGGCATATCAAGCATGGCTTTGATTTTCATTTGGGTGTAATAAGGAGCCAGCAAGCAGTAGCAGCAGCAACAATGGTGAAATTCATAGCTCTTGGTAGTCCCAACTACCAAACCTTCCAGAACTACACTGACCTGATTCCTTTATAGACAAGGATAAGTAGGCAACCTTTGAAGCAGGGTTCGGTCAGACGTTTTTCAAAATGCTTCTCATGGAATGCTGAGCGAACAAAAATCCTTCATGGTGCTCATTTATCTTTGCCCGAAAACCCTTCGTGTCTTCGAACAAAGAGGGGCAGCTGTGAGCACGTGATTTTTATTATCGGACGGTTCATAACTATGGGTCTTAAGAGTATTTAATGGTCAGATCATACCCCCCACCCCCGTTTCATAGTCCCAAACATACCCATTTATAGCCCAGTGTAGCACCACCGTGGATCACCACCGGAAATCGCCCACGGCGGCGGACCGTCGCCAAATTACCCCAAATTAACACCATATACTCCTCTTCTCTTCCTCTATCCGAATCCATCACTCGCTTCCCTCGAATTCTACCCCAAAGCTTCGAATATTAGATCGAAGTTTTTTCGGCCATGACACAACCTCCTCCAAATCACCCCAAATTTACACCTGTGAATCTCCTCCGTTTCCTCTTTCCAATGACAAAAAAATCACCCCTCGAATTTGGCCGGAACTGTTAGAATTTCAATTTGAATTTTTTCGGCCAAAACCCTAATTGCCCCAAATCACCCCAAATTAATGCCACGTGGTCCCTGGGCTTTCCTCGTAGTGAATTTGTCATCGTTAGAGCTCAATTTCTGCCAGAGGTGGCCGGATTCGAATTTGTAGAACTAATCAAAATCTTGAAGTCGAGTCAGTAAGTTTCACGATCTTCTTTTCTTTTTATTTCCCTTGGTGTTAATTCACTTTTCATGACTGTTTAGTTTCTTAATTTTGTTTGATAATAATTTTTAATCCAAAAACCAGTAGTTTTTCTTCAATTCTGTTTCTTATTTGCCTGTTCTCTTAGTCTTTAGGTTAAATGGTTATTGGTTTCTGTCGACAATTTGGATTTATTTCAATCTTTTAAATAATGACTTGTAGTATTAGGTTTCAATTGTGATTTTGTTTAGTTAGTAATTGTTTGAATGTCATTTGATTATCGATCCTGATTAGTTTAGTTTATGGTTAGTTCCTGTTGATTGATGTTGTTAATTTAATTCAGTGAATAGGTTAGTTAATGGTTTGAATTAGGGTTATATTTTGTAGTTGATTAATTCAGAGATTAGGGATTTGTTTGGCTATAGCTGTGATTTAGTTTAAACTTAGGGGTAAAATAGGTAGTTCAAGGGCAGAGAATCTAGGATGAACTTCCAAGGAGCTGCTAGATGGGGGCATTTAGGTAAATTGCAAAAGATAGGTGGGGTTACTTGGATAACAAGTTTAAAAATAAGGTACTACAGCTGAAAATGAAAGAGGAATGAAAAGAAAAACTGAAATCTGATAGGCCTCCTCTGTGCCTATAAAAGGGCATGCCCTTTACTTCATTGACAGGTTTTTTCAGCCCTAAAAAAAATTCCCTCAAACATTCATCAAGTCTCCTAAATCTGAAATTCAAATTTCAAATCCAATATCTCTTAGATCTTAGTTTCCTCACAAATTTTCAGAAAGAAAACAACAAAAAAAACCCTAAAAAATACTGTTACATTGCTTTCCTTTATGTTATTTTCGAATTTCAGCCTTTAATTCAACACTCTAGCTTACTCTGGATCCAAAGTAGTTCAAAGTCCTCTGTTTATGTTCGATACTAATATTTAAAAGCATGTCCAAGTCGTTTATGCACGGAATCTGATTAGCTCAAAGTTGATCGCTGATTATTCACTAATTGTATCGATTACTGGTTAATTTGGTGTTGTGTTGGGTTTCTAAAACTGTCTTGTTGCTTCTGCTTGCCCTTTGCCTCTGTTGATCTCATTTTCTTTCTTATTTGCAACCTCCAGGTACATGTTTGAGCCTCGATTGCTTGTAAATCATCAGCTGACAATGAAATGAGATGGAAGCATGAGTTTGATTTAGCTTACTTCCAGAATTGTTGTTTACTTTGTACTGACTGAACTGCGCACGTTTGGATACACCAGTAGTTGGATAGATATTAATAATATGTGATGTATTGATGTAGTTTTAAATTTTATTTACTCGAACAGTAGACGCATGGCCTGTATAATTAGGATTATCAGTTTGTATTTGTTTGTTAATTAGCCTAGGATAGGTATATTCAGTAGTTAATTGAACTGTTAGCATTATTTTGAAAACAAAATCCAAGTCCTCATGTGTAATTGAACACTCAAATAGATGTGATTATATTAAAAATGAAATTTGACTTAGACTGCACGTTTCTGGATACTGTCAATTGGAGCTGTTATTAAAAATTCTCTATGCTATTTACTGAGTTTGAGTTCAAGTTTCCAGGATTTTAATGAACTTGGACGTGAAAATATTTAGGAAGCTAAGTGTATTTGCTCACGAAATTGGACCTATAAGTTGGCACTAGGATCCTCATCCTACTGGGTTCACACGCCAGGCCCAAAGTTGCCACACTTAGTTCTATAGTTAAAATATTTGCACCAGCATGCCCTGGGCCTGGATCCCGTCATCAGGCCCAAATGCTAAATATCTGTTGAAAATGTTTTGTTCAAATTCAGTATATGTCTCCAATATTTTTACATTAACATACTAATTCACTAGGACTCTTTTTTTGGTTATTAGAGATACATTAAAATAGAAAATTGTAGATTGCTTTAGGTTTGCCTTTTAAAAATAAAACGAGATGAGCCTCGCTACACAAAACAAACAAATGGCGGGGCTCTCGATATACAAACTACTTAGACTCCGGGATGGGCCATTAGCAAATTTTACGGCCTTCTCCAAAGATGATAACGCGTTAGTCACTTTAGACGCGTTTTTAATAATCTTACCTTCTTAAATATGGGTGCACATTCATGTGACCCAAATTCAAATCTCAACGATGTCAAAATATGTCAAAAATTGCAGGTGCATTTATGTGACGCGATTCGAGACATGTTTTCACGAGGTTGCAATTCGCTTAAAAAAAATAAAATAAAAGCGGTTTTCAAGTTAAAAAAGCACATAAATTAAAAACATGTATTAAAATCAGATTTTTAGCCAATTATAATAATTTAAGCGACCGTGCTAGAACCACGGGATCCGGGGTGCCTAATACCTTCCCCCGGGTCAACAGAATTCCTTATTCGGAATTTCTGGTTCGCAGACTCCAATTGGGAAGTCGACAATTTTATTCGATTTGGGATTTAAGATAAACCGGTGACTTGGGATACAAAAGCCAATCCTATCCCAAGTGGCGACTCTAAATAAATAAATAATCTCATTTCGAATAATGTCACTTTAAATGGAAAAACTCCCTTATACATTATCCTGCGGGGTACGTGTGTAAAAAAGGAGGTGTGACACAATTGTCACACCTCCTTTTTCCGAAGCTTTATCAGCTTTTACTACACCCCGGGAAGGGATATAGTAAAGAAAGGAGTTTTTTTAATTTAAGGACAATCAAAACGGAATTCGTTTTTATTTTTAAAAAAATCAGAGTCGCCACTTGGGAGATTTATGGTGTCCCAAGTCACCGGTTTGAATCCCGAATCGAGGAAGGGTTTGACTCTGTTTAACAGTCGCGAACCAGAAATCCGAGTAAGGAATTCTGTTAACCCGGGAGAAGGTGTTAGGCATTCTCGAATTCCGTGGTTTTAGCACGATCGCTCAACTATCATATTTGGCTAAAATATTTGATTTTAACACATATTATCCTATTTATGCATTTTTAGAATTAATTACCACTTTTTTTAAAATTATTTTATTTTAAGAAAGTGAACGTCGTTTAAGGACATGTGTTTGGATCACGTCACATGAAATGCACCCGGATCCTCGACACATTCTTATTCGACGTTTTTGGATTTGGATTTAGGTTGCATGAAATGCACACCCGGATTAGGAAGGTAAGATTATTAAAAATCGCGCCTAAAGCAACTAGCGTGTTATATCTTTTGGGAAGGCCGTGAAATTTGCTAAACGGCCTCTCCCGAATACTAAGTATTTTAGTAAGTAATTAATGAGGGCCCCGCAATTGTATTTTATTTGGCAAGGCTCGTCTCATTTTTATTTATTAAGGCCCAACTAAAGTAGCTAAATTTTCTATTTTTGTCTCTAAAGTTTGATTAATCCGTGGATATAAATCTGAACTCTTAATTCAAGTCCGAGCTCAAATAAGAGGGAATACCGTTTAGCTTGAGCCCACTACCTAATTAGAAGTCCAATTTCTATATTCGCGAATTAATTCCCTATACTCCTAATATAGTCTTAATACTATTATTCAAAGTGAGCAAGGAATTTGGGCTTCAAGTTCGAGTCCACATTTGAATAAAAGATAAAACCTTTTAGCTCAAATGTGCTACCTAACTCAATAGTCCAAGTGCGTTATAAAATTAAACCCTTTTTATTTAAGAGCCCCCAAACAAACAAAACAACAAATTACCATGAAGTTGAATAAGTTTAAATTTCCTAATTGTAAAACTACTCAGAAAAGGAATTCAATCATGTAAAGGTAGCAATGAATTGAAATTTCATGGAGAAAACAGAGGAATTGATTCATATTTATCGACACAAAGACGAGTTCTCAAATTAATACTTGGTTACGCAAAACCAATTCTTAAAATGACCAAATGAGAGTGAGATACGAGAACGTCGGAGCTCAGCAAAATAACAGTAGCAACGAAAGCAGTCCCTGGCTCTAAAACAGCTCTAATGACTCAAACGACCTGGAGATCCCAACATTATAAATCGAAATCGAAGAAGAAGATTCCTAATTTCCTTTGTAACTCTGATTTTCCATTGTTTTCCTATTTAAACGACCTGAGTTGGTTGTTATAACCATTAGAGAGAGTGACGAGGACTTGAGGAATCTGAGGCTAACGGTCGTTGTTCTCTATTTTCAATCCAGGAGAATGAAAGAGAAGCAGCAAAAATGAAAGCTTAAGGACTTCAACGAAACTAATTCCAAACACACAAACGAACTCGTACAGTCATACGATAGGAGACAGGAAGGAGATGAGCAAATCTCAGTTATTTCAACGACAAGAGTATAATGTTACAAATGCGTTCTTAAATCTGATAACAACAAATCGAACCCAACAAAAGTACGACAAGCACAACTGAAGCTCAATCACAGCCCAATTCTTATTTATGTTGATATATAACATGACCCAAACTCACTGTAAAACTAAAAGCAACCAGATTCAATTTCGATGCTCTCGTTAAACACTGTTCAAGCATATTTGTTCATTAATCCCAACTTACTGTTAATTAGTATAACCAAAGAATGTTGTCCTACTACCATTTGACTTAATATGAGCCAAATTAGTGCAGAAACTATTAATGCACGAAAACCAATTCCATGAGTGCATCTAAAGCCAACAGAATGCAGAAAAATGTTCTACAACCTTCTCCGAAAACAAACATAGTTGAGTCAAAATTAGTGTCACCCTAAGCACCATCATTAACACAATGAAATAAGAGGAGAATAGGGGATTGAACTTCAATTTCTTCTAATGAATTGCATGACTGAAGGTACAGAGGAAGCCGACGAGCTAAACTCAATTGGTAACAATCGAAACAAACAGCAAAACAAAACGCGTAGCTTGGTAGAAGCAATAGCAATAACAAATCAACTTCTGTTCGATACACTGAATGCACATTTTCGATATTGGTTCTAACAATCTAATGTCAATCGGATTGAATCAAACAAGGCTCCAAACTGTTCATGCTTGTATTATTTAGAAGTTTCACGAGAAAATTTCAGTGCACACACAGTCGTCACAAGACAAAACAGAGTTTAAAAAAAATTATGGAATACTCGACGAGCTTACAACTTTCAAAGCTTCACAAACAGGTTGCTCTTTCAGGGAACCATACAAGGAGCTATTCCAATTTCTTAAATCCATAGGATTAATCCTTTAATAACAGGAGGCAGCCAGATTCGGATTTAGAATATACTTCTAATACAGAGATAGAGACAAAAACAGAACGCATCCATATCGAACAGAATTTACACACAATCAACAACCTTCAGAAACCTATAAAATCTGACTTCACTGACATACTAATTCAATCGTTTTTGTTCCAAACTCTCGTCATATATTGATTACATCAAAGCAAAAATAAAAGGAATCAGAAATTGAACCTGAATGTGGACATGTTTTGACTGATAGAAACTCAATAATTACAGCGAAGGATTCAAATCGAACCTAATAAATCTTCAAGAGGAATTTTTCAGCTAGAATCGCTAGGAAATATCTACTGGAATCTACACCAAGCAGCAACGGTGTCGAACTCGGAAATCAACTCCGCTTACTCGAACTCCATGGCCAAAAATGGAAGAAGAACAAACAAGGAACGAAAAATTGAAAACGAAATCTGAAGAGCTTAAGAACACTAGAATCTAATTTTTTTTTAATCTCAAATTTCTCTTCTCCAATTTTTCTCCTGGAGTTCTCTCTCTCGTTCTCTCCAAATCTTCCCTCTGGAATCCTCGAATTTCTGCCTCTTCATCTAAATAGAGCTGAAGCTTTGCTGAATGGGGAGGATGGATAGAGACACACAATTCGCGTGTCCCTATTGTGAAAGCTTTGTTGATTTTAAAAGAAAAATGGGTTGGGTATCGAATGGGTCGGGTTTGGGGCGTGGGTTGGGCCTGGGCGTGGGTTTGGCTTGGGCAGAATTTGTGAGGTTTGGGCTCAATTAAATTTGTCCCAAATGGGTCTTTTAAGAACAAATTCCCTTTTTT
>MU788000.1:0-55104 GCA_026770625.1 Nicotiana glauca | reverse complement strand
TGTTAAGAGTTTGCCCTGCCCCGCCCTGCCCCACCCCTCCCCAATTGCTAGGGGTGTTCAAACCAAACTGGAAAACCGCACCAAACCGAAAAACCAAACCAAACCGATTAAAAAACCTGACTAGGTTTGGTTTGAGTTGGTTTGGTATTGAGTAAAAAATCCGAACCAAACTGACATATAAATATATAAATTTTATTTATATTTTTAAGAGTTTATAGTAATTTTTTTTATAAAATGTAGAAATATTTGGGATCCTCTCATGTATTAACCCTGAAAGCGTAAATTAATAAAAAATTATTATTAGACGACTAAGAAAATAACTATCATGTTTTACTAAAAAAAATCTCCCATTAGAATATTTTAATAGATCATATGTTTGTCAATTTTTTCCATATTTACTAAACATATATTCACTTATCAAAGCTTTATCTATAATTTTAACAAAGTAAGTTAAAATAATATTCATGTAATAAAAAAATCCGAAAACCCGAAAAATCCGACAAAACCAAACCAATCCAAACCGATATAGTTGGATTGGTTTAGTTTAGGTAAAAATCAAACCAACCCGGTCCATGTACACCCCTACCAATTGCCATCCCTGAGCTCTGGCGACTCTGATGGGGATGGTTTTTTCTCTTTTCCATGCTCTGCTTCGTCTCATTGTCTTGAACTTGGTTGAAAATTTCTGACCTTCTGATTGATCCTTAGCCGCAGGATACCCAACTTTGTTTTTCACTTCTGACCTTCTTATCCGACCCCATACATCTCCCCCGAGATCCCAAACCACTTCACCAATTGAACTTTTAATGACACCTTTACGTCCCATCATACTATCTCCGGCATATTCTAGCCGCACTCCGCTTTGCACCATATTGGAAACTACTAGTAAGCTTTGAAAATCCTTCTTATTTGTTAAAACCAAAACTGAAAAAGCCTTAGCTAAATAAAACCAAAAGAAATAAAATGCGATGATTTCAAAGGATAGGAATAAATAAAATCCTCCTCTAGAAGACTGTTTGAGAGAGGAAAAGAAACTTATCTAAATGGAGTAATCGACCCCAATGATCATGGTATGCCTTTCGGATTAATCAACCCAGTCTATTAAACCAGTCAATTTTCCAATTGTCTTACTTTGTGCTTCAAGATTTCCACATCTCAATTTTTGCCGAATCACAAAATTTGTTCATTTTGCAATGCCCTGAAGGATCTTTACCGTCTAACTTCTCTCATTTGTTCCTTCCTCAGTTCCTTGTCGCCTTATGGTTCATGTGAAGGTTTTCACCAATAAGATTCTAATTTTTACTTTCTCTCAGCTTTCGTCGCCTTATGGTGCCCATGAGGGTTTTCACCAATAAGACTCTCTCATTTTTCATTTTTCTTGCTTAGACCAAAGTGTTGCCTCTGATATGAATTCTTTTTATTTGCTTGATTTAACATCTCTCGAAGATAGATCAGGAGGTCTTTCTTTGGATAGTAATGGTTGGAAAGAAAAGGGTATCAAAAAGGCTAAAAACAAATTAAATGGGTTAAAATTTCAACTTTTGGAATCAGATTTCTCATCACAAACACAACTTCTGCCCCAGTTTCTTGCTTGGGTGTCTTTTGATTTTTATCTTACTATGACCGTACCGTGAGGCTGCCTACGTATCCTTAACAGGAATTAGGTCAAACGTAGTTCACACCTGAATTTCCTTGTTGTTATACTTTCTTTTTTTACTTCTTTTTTTTTCTTTTCCTCTTTTCATTATTGATTCCAAAAGAGGGGTATGAAATAAAATAAGTAAGGCTCAAAAAGGGAAACAAAGGGTAAAGTATTTAGATAGCAGGCCAAATTGCCTTCGTCATTCCAATCTTCAAAACAATGTCAAATACAAACAACCAACAATTATACTAAAGAAATCATACATAGTATCTCTTGACCGCATCAGAATTGATAGCCATGTCTATGCATTTTCCTTCGATACCTGTTAAACATAAAGCACCATTGGACAATACTATGGTCACAATGAACGATCCTTGCCAATTCGGGGCGAACTTGCCCTTTGCTTCAGCTTGATGTGGAAGGATACGTTTTAACACTTGTTGACCCACTTCAAACTTCCGTGGACGTACCTTCTTGTTATATGCTCTTGCCATTCTCTGCTGATACAACTAGCCATGACACAATGCCACCAACCTTTTCTCATCAATCAAACTCAATTATTTCAAACGGGTTTTGACCCATTCATCATCGTCAATTTTAGCCTCTGCGACAATCCGAAGGGAGGGGATTTTGACTTCTGCGAGTATCACTGCTTCAGTGCCATATACCAACAAATAGGGAGTCGCCCCTACTGAAGTATGGATAGTAGTGCGATAACCCAGCAATGCAAAAGGTAACTTTTTATGCCATTGCCTGGAACCTTCCACTATTTTCCGAAGTATGTTCTTTATGTTCTTGTTTGCTGCCAACTGCTCCATTCGCCTTGGGACGATATGGGGTGGAATTGCGATGTGTAATCTTAAACTGTTGACATACCTCTTTCATTAAATTACTGTTAAGGTTAGCACCATTATCTGTGATGATCACCTTTGGTATCCTAAATCGATATATGACATTTGAGTGAACAAAATCAACCACTGCTTTCTTGGTTACAGACTTGAAAGTTTTAGCCTCAACCCACTTGGTGAAATAATCAATGGCCACTAGAATGAACCTGTGCCCGTTGGATGCTGCTGGATCGATGGGTCCAATGACATCCATGCCCCAAGCCACGAAGGGCCATGGTGCCGACATTGTGTGCAATTCTGATGGTGGAGAATGAATTAAATCTCCGTGTATCTGACATTGATGGAATTTGCGCACAAAAATGATACAATCTCGCTCCATGGTGAGCCAATAATAACCTGCTCGGAGAATTTTCTTCGCCAGAACATATCTGCTCATATGTGGTCCGCAGACTCCCGAATGTACTTCGGACATGACAGTCGTGGCTTGTCTAGCATCTATGCATCTCAACAATCCAAGGTCTGGTGTTATTTTATACAAAACTCTTCCACTTAAGAAAAATCCATTTGCCAAATGTCGAATTGTTCTCGTTTGATCTCCCGTGTCTTGCACCGGGTATATCCCCATTCTGATGTACTCCTTGATATCATGGAACCATGGTTTGCCATCAACTTCTTGTTCCACCATGTTACAGTAAGCATGTTGATCGTGGACTTGAATATGCAAAGGATCGACATAAGCTTTATCGGATGGTGTAACATTGCTGCCAAGGTAGCCAAAGCATCGACAACCTCATCGTGGACCCTTGGAATATGCTTGAATTCCACTAATCGAAACCATTGACAAAGATCATGCAAACATTGTCGGTACGGTATGAGCTTCAAATCTCGTGTTTCCCATTCTCCTTGAATTTGATGTACCAGGAGATCCGAGTCTCCCAAAACCAAGACTTCCTGGACATCCATGTCTGCAGCTAGCCTTAAACCCAAAATGCACACCTCGTATTCAGCCATATTGTTGGTACAATAGAAGCAAAGCTGAGCCATAATAGGATAGTGATGCCCTGTTTCACAAATAAGCACGGCTCCTATTACAACTCCCTTAATGTTGGCAGCCCCATCAAAGAAAGTTTCCAACATGGTTTTTCAATTTGTTCAAGTTCATTAATATGCATCACTTCTTCATCGGGAAAATAAGTCCTCAATGGCTCGTATTCTTCATTGACCGGGTTCCGACTAAATGATCGTCCAATGCTTGGGCTTTCATTGCAGTTCGAGTCACATAGATGATGTTAAACTCTGTGAGCAAAATATGCCATTTCGCAAGTCTCCCTGTGGGCATAGGCTTTTGGAAAATATACTTCAATGGATCCAGGCGAGAAATGAGGTAAGTAGTGTAGGATGACAAATAATGTTTCAATTTCTGTGTTACCCAAGTTAGGGCGCAACATGTCCTCTCAAGGTGAGTGTAATTAATCTCGTAAGCCGTGAACTTCTTGCTAAGATAGTATATGGCTTGTTCCTTCCTTCCAGTGATGTCATGCTGACCCAATATACAACCAAATGAATTTTCTAAGATTATCAAGTAAAGAATCAAAGGTCTCTCTGGTTCCGGTGGAACCAACACCGGGTGGGTTTGACAAGTACCCCTTTATCTTATCAAATGCTTCTTGACACTCATCAGTCCACTTAACCGTAACATCCTTCTTCAACAACTTGAAAATAGGCTCACAAGAAGTCGTGAGTTGAGCAATAAACCTGATGATGTAGTTCAACCTCCCTAATAGACTCATCACCTCAGTTTTGTTTTTCGGAGGTGGCAACTCTTGGATAGCTTTGATCTTTGATGGGTCCAACTCAATGCCTCGACGACTGACTATGAATCCCAACAGTTTTCCAGATGGAACACCAAATGCGCACTTGGCAGGGTTATGCTTTAGGTTGTACCTGCGAAGTCTCTGGAAGAACTTCCTCAAATCCCCGACGTGGTCGGCCTACTGCTTCGATTTTATGATCACATCATCTACGTACGCCTCAATTTTCTTGTGTATAATATCATGAAACACAGTAGTCATTGCCCTCATGTAAGTTGCCCCAGCATTTTTTAATCCAAATGGCATTACCCGGTAGCAATAGGTTCCCCATGGCGTGATGAATGCCGTCTTTTCTGCATCTTCCTCATCTATAGAATCTGATGATACCCGGCATAGCAATCCACAAAAAATCCAATCTCACGATTGGCGCAATTATCGATCAAAATATGGATATATGGTAGTGGGAAGTTATCCTCTAGCTTGCTTTGTTGAGATTGCGGTAGTCAACGCATACTCTGATCTTACCGTCCTTCTTCGGTACTGGCAAAACATTAGCTAACCAATCGGGATATCGAGTGACCCGAATAACCTTTGCATCCAACTACTTGGTGATCTCTTCCTTAATCTTTACACCGTGAGCACGTGATTTTTGCCTCGCTTGAATTATTCCTATAGAATTCTTAAAATTAGGATTTTTCCTTTTATTATTTGATTTTTAGGATTTAATTGTGTATTTTTATTTGTGTGTGCGTAATAATTCATAAAAAATACAAAAAAATAGTACATTTGCATTTAGGACTCAATTTCATATTTTATTAGTTAATTAACATTTCAAAAATGGAAGACAATAACAAAATGGTTCTTTTTGCATTTTTACTTTTAATTTTCAAAATTTTCCTAGTTTTCTTTTAAATTTGAGAGTTAGTTAATTTTTAAAAATTAATTAGTTTAGTTTTGGAGTTAAATCAGGTCTATTAGTTTTAATTTTATATTTAACAAAATCTAAAAATGAGAAAAAATAAGTGAAAATAAGGTGAAAATAAGGTGAAAATTAAAAGAAATAGAAGTCTTAAATAAAGTACCCAATGTTTGGGCCAGCCCTAGTCTTTGAACCCCTGAAACCGTTCAAAATCACTCAAACCCGGCCCAAAATCACCCCCAATCCGGTCCAGTCCCTTTTACCCCAAAACGACATCGTTTAGGTAGATTTAATCCTGGCCGTCTATGTTTCTTGATCTGACGGTCAAGAAGCCTAGATCAAAACATATATAAATGTCCGAATGGACCCTACCCCCTCAGAACCCCCTCCCCTTTTCATCTCTTTCACCTCTCACAAGACTAACCCTAACATCGCCGTCTACCGCCGCTTGCCGCCTGTCGAAAATCGCCTACGGCGGTGGCCAGCATCCAATGACCTCCAAATTTACACCAAAGCACCGTCTTCCTCCCCTAATGATGAATCCACCCTTTGTTTCATTCAAATCCCACTAGAGCCCCTCAAATCTTTGAAACCCTAGCCGCCTCCTCCAAATCCCACTAAACTTACACCCCAGACTCTCCTCACCCCTCTCTTCCCAAATCCCAAACTGGATTACTTCAAACCCGGCTTAAATCCCTCGAATCCCAAATCTAGGGTTTAGGTCCAAGTTTGAGTCGAAGGTTCGAGTGTTTATCGGTGTTCAAATGGCTCTAAAAATGATATTATGTGTTTGTTTGGTAAAGAACAAGCACATAATATTATTTAGGGGTCTCCTTGGCTCATATTGATTCTAGTTAATGTGTTCGTTTTAATTTTTGTATAATTCGTAGGTTGTAGTCTGTAATTGCGTTAATTAGGATAAATTCAAGTTCAAAATTAGGTGAGGATTCATGTTTGGTTATAGCTGAATGATTTTTTAGGTTTGGTAAGTAACCATGGTTATTTTTGACCAAGTTCAAAGGGCTAGAGTTAGTTAACCTAGGTTAGTAATTTTAGAGTAGAGTTAGGGGTAGTACAGGTAGTTCAATTAAAGAATCTTGCAGTAACTGAAAATAGAGCCTCCTAGAACCTTCTAGATGGGGTTCTAATTTGAAATTCAGGAATTTAAGGGTAGTAATTTGGGCAACAAGCCAATAAATAAGGGACTAACTAGCTGAAAATTGAAAAAATAAAAGAGGGACTTAGGGGGTAAAATAGAAATTTGAAAGCAGCCCTAGTTTTAGCTATAAAAGGGCACACCCATTGCCTTGTTTCACAAGTTTGGAGATCCAAAAATTTGAAATTCAAAAGTTCAAAAGGTAGAAAGCCATAGGATCAAAAAATTCAAAAATTCAAGTTCCAAACTACTGAAAATCACTGAAAATTTCAATAAAAAAGAGTTCCATATCTGTTTTCTATTCAATTATACTGGTTCATCAAGCTTAATCTTCAAGCTTAGCTGATTTTGTTTGGTTGATCGAAGTGATTCTGGGTTTTACTGCCTCCTATTCTGTTTTGCCTGGGTTTTTTGTTTGAAATTGTTGAGTTAGAAGTCTACTTCCTTTGCTCGTACTCCTGCTTTTCTGAATTTGCTGGGTTTGCTGCTGTAAGTCGAACCAGTTGCTGTGTTGCTACCTAGCTAACCTTCAGTTCTTCTCATTTTTCATTTTAACTTCCAGGTACTCCTCTGGTCTCATGTGATATGTAAAGAGTTAATGTATGACTAATTTGGAAGATAAATGATGAAATGCTACTTGATTTACCCTCTGAAGTTCTCCTTTTCTATTTTAGTTTAACTGCATAGTATAGTTGTGTTTATGTGAACAATACAATGATTTGTAAATAACAGGATTGTTGGAACTTTCTTAGAACTATACGAATGTCCTGCTAATGATATCAGTTTAGCCTAGATAATGTTAGCCTTGAATATCATGTTAGTCTTCACTTAAGCTTAGAATAGGTTATTGGTTAGAAATTCAATCTGGAAATAGCATGAACATTTCTATTGATGCAGAATCGGTATCTCATGTAGTTTATAATAGCTGGTTGTTTTAATTTGTTCACCATGTGCCTGTTTAAAAGTGAAACTCAAAATTAGTTCATTTACAATTCAAAACAGTAGTATATTTTAGATCTATATTATGTTATATGTAGTTTGGAAGTTCATGAGTTAATAGCTCAGATATGAATATGTAAAAGTTGAGAATTTCAGTAGTTACTTCCAGTTTCCCAATCCAGGACTAAGTTTGTGTTAAGGTGCATTAATCTGGAATTAAATGGCTGCTAAAATTCAGAATGAGTATGTTAGGTCATCAATATAGAAACGAGTTGAATGTGTGTGTGAGATTCGGATTTTAGGTCGGCATGCCTTGATTTGAATAAATTTGAAATCGTTCATCTGTTCACAATTTGTTAAGTCCAGTTGTGATTTCAAATTAGTATTCTGAGAACCAAATAAAATCAGTACTGGATTTGGACACATTCATGAGCCAAAACATGACAGCCTTTTGTTTAAATAGGATTTGGGCCTAAAATTTGTTTGTATTAGGCCCAACGTGAGGCAGCTTCTCATAAAGCTGACTGTATCTTCCTTCTTCCTGGGCTAATTTTGAAGCCCAAAAATGCTGAAGGCTTGAATTCGTATTAAGGTTATGGGATTAATTTTGTAACACAGGTTTTGGGCCTCTCAAGTTGAGTGACAGGCCTCAATAGATAATAGTAGTTCACTCTTAGGACATCTTTTAAAAATGAAATTGAGGTGCGCCGCGCCAAATAAAATCACAAATTGCGTGGCCCTCTTTAATTACTTCATTAAAAATATTTAGAACTCGGGACGTGCCATTTAGCGAATTTTCATGGCCTCCCGCAAAGTTAATAACACATTAGTCACTTTAAGTGCGTTCTTTAATAATCTTACCTTCCTAAATTCGGGTGTGCATTTCATGTGACCCAAATCCAAATCCCAAAATGTTGAATAAAATGTGTCGAGGATCCGGGTGCATTTCATGTGACGTGATCCAAAAATATGTTTTAAACGACGTTCACTTTCCTTAAAATTAATTAAAAGCGGTAAATAATTTTAGAATTGCACTATAGGATGACATGTATTAAAATAATATTTTTAGCCAATTATAATAGTTTAAACGACCGTGCTAGAACTACGGGATCCGGGGATGCCTAACACCGTCCCTCGGGTCAACAGAATTCCTTATTCAAAATTTCTGGTTCGCAGACTCCATTCGGGAAGTCGAAATTTCCTCGATTTGGGATTCAAGATAAACCGGTGACTTGGGACACCAAATAAAATATCCCAAGTGGCGACTCTAATAAATAAATAATTCTATTTCGAATGATATCACTTAAAGTGGAAGAACTCCCTTATACACTATCCTTCCGGGGCTGGTGTAGGAAAAAAGGAGGTGTGACAGCTCTGACGACTCTGTTGGGGACACGAACCCAGAATTTCGGTTCAGGGTTCAAGAATTCGAGCTTAGTATAACTGTTATATTTGGCTTTATCTGATTTTTCTACATGTTCCATGCTAACTGTGTTAAATGTTTTACCACTTTGATATTTGTTGAATTGTATATAGAAACTGCTACGAAACCCTTCCTCTTTCTGAGTCTTCTACATCATGGAGAAGGGTGCACTTCGTATAGATTCTCTTCTATTTAGAGTCATATCCNACCTAGGGCTCGAACCTAGTATAACAAAGCCTCATGCCAAATCCCTAGTAGGAACGTTTGTTTGCATCACGTGCATTTGACTTAGGGGACTCAACACAGGGGTTGGGTCCGTCTAGGGCAGATGACCTGAAATGAAAAGACCATCCTGATGCATCTTGCGTGCTACTTGTGCATTTATTTTCTCGGCTTTGCATGTTGACCGGCTTGTAAATAATGGGAGATAGTTGAAAGGAATAGCAGTGTGAAGGTTAAATGAGGGTAACCACTTGTTTTGGAAAAACCAATATCCAAATAGTATCGAAACTCTGCCGGATTTTTAAGAAAAGGAAAAAGAAAAAGATTTTTGTTTTTAAAAAATAGTTGGTTTCGACAAATCTGCCCGAACTACGCCAGTTTGATTCTCTCCGGATGTGAGATACGAGGCAACCCTCATCGGGTCCAACTTCCCTTTTTGCAAAAATAGCCAAAAATACCAAATTTTAATTTTTGTTACAAAATAAGTTGGGTGATGCCATTCTTGTTTAAAATAAGCGGAATGTCCCCAAAAGGGCGCCAGAAGGCTATTTTTGCAAGAACAGACACCCTGAGTCATTTTAAACGGTTAGCGGGCACAACCTTAAAATCTTCTTCCCCGATATGCTGAAAGGCCATATCCGCAAAACCACGTCTTTGTATTTCTTAAAATAAATTTTTTAAAAAATAGCCACTTTTTCTTTTTCGGTCAAAATAAATCCTTGAGTCATTTTAAATAAATGTGGAGGATGAGTACAATTGGCATTGAATCCTTCTCAGTCCTGAGTGAGATCCCTTTGAAGCTTCATATGTGGTGGAATGACCAAGGAAAGGGTAGCAGAGAAACGTTGGGGAAGATTCTGGGTGGCCTGGTCGGATTATTGAACATTAAGCCAAGGCCGGATATCATTGAAGCACTAATACCTTTCTGGGACCCAACCCGCAACGTGTTCAGGTTGTCAGACTTCGAGCTTACACAGACATTAGAGGAGTTTGCAGGGTATGCAGGACTTAATGGAAACCTCAGGGGTCGATATCCATTGGCACCGAGATCGGTAACTCTACACAGATTTCTGGACTTATTGAGTATCAGCCGGAATGTTCAGGATAAGAATCTATCAGAAGGGTATTGTACACTCCACTTCTTGTACCACCGATATGGTAACCCGCGAGGTTTTGAGGAGCCCAACACTAGTTTGACACACGCTGGAAACAAAGATAACTGGGAGGCACGCAGGGTTTTAGCTTTCATGGTAGCTTTCTTGGGAGGCGTGATCTTTCCCCCAAAAAGATGGTCACATAGATATTGGCCTCGTAGGAATTCTAGATATGGCTATAAAAAAAACCAACAACACGGTGGTTCCTTTGATTGTGGATGAAATGTATCGAGCTTTGACCAAATGTCGAGAAGGGGGTAAATTCTTTCAGGGTTGCAATTTATTGCTACAGCTATGGATACAAGAGCATCTCTGTCACCGGACTGGCTACATGAACTATGGTTTGACCGGGTTGAGCTGTATTGACGAATTTAAAACCCGGGTAATAGGCATTGAATTCCCTGAGGGTACTGAGGCTTGGCTATCATGTTTGAGGTCTATGACTGCTGACAAAATTGAGTGGACTTTTGGGTGGCTTCCCATTACTGAGGCAGTATATACATCAGCTAAAGTAGACTATATTCTCTTGATGGGCATTCGGTGTATCCAACCCTATGCTCCCTACCGAGTCTTGCGGCAACTGGGAAGGTTCCAAACCGTCCACGGTGACGAAGATCTGAGCAAACAAGTCATCGAACTAGGCCCGAAAGCTGCATTTTCGGAGGGAAAAATCCGCCAGATATGGAATGAATGTAGGTATCTTGAGCCTAAAACCATAGTGCGGGATCAGGCTAAAGGCGAAGTGGACCCCAAATACTTGGTCTGGTTTGGTGAAAATTTTCAAATTCCTGAGAGACCCGCCAAAAAGCCACATGTACAACAATCTACTGACGGGGCCAAGGTACAATGGGATTGGCTAGCCAAAGAGAATGAATACAGGGCCTGAATAGGAGCATTGGAAAAATATGTTCAGGATCTTCGATTTGAAAACATCTTGCAAGCCGCATCCGATGAAGGTGACAAAAAGAAACTGACCCAAAAGAATGAGGCTCTTAAGGCTCAGATCCGACAAATGAAAATAGCTGCTAAAAATCAAGAAAGAAGTCGGTCCGATGAGAGGTTGATAAAAGGGCTGAAGAAACAAGTCTTAGAGTGTCAGGAAGAGTTGGAGAAATTTGAAGGGAATATGGCAAAAATCCGGGCACAATGGGCAAAGAAGACAGGGGAAAGAGCACAATTTTTGCAACAAATGAAAAGAAATTATGAGGGAACTATTGCCAATCTGAAAAGAAAAGTGAATACCCTTGAAGACAAGGCAGCCCAGCGGGACAAAGAATTTCAGGCTGAGAGGGAACATTGCTACAGGCTAATGGCCGAGATGGAGAAAGAAATAAAGCTGTTGCAAGACCATCACTTCCACGACTCCCAGGTGCTAGAGGCCCGCAACCAGCAGATAAGCCGACTACTTCAGGAAAAGGGCCGGATCAGAGAAAGAATTAGAGCCATTGCAGATTATATTGTCATGAAATGTCAGGTAGGCGAAAGAATGAGTCGCACTACCTTCTTTGCTACAGCGATGATTTTCGTTCGGCAAGTTGTGAATGATTTGGAACAATTAAAAGAGGGTCTTGCACGTAGGCCCGCGGCGATGCCGAATTATGCCCCGCGGGCCCCAGGATTTGAAGCTTTAATATATTCCTAGTTATCAAGTCTGTATTCTATTATTTTGAGTCTGTTTGTAATTTTCCCTTTTAAGAAAAAACAAAATAGTCTAGTATCTTTGTAATCAAAGTTTTATTAATGAAAAATCGAAAAAATCCCAAAAACTTATTTCCTTATTTTTGCAATTTATTTGCAAGAACTACACTTAGTCTGATTCATGCGGGGTCATGATACGTAGGCAATCTCCATAAGATTCGATTGTAACCCTAAGAAAAAAGAAAAATACGAGGGAAGGAAATAAAAGGAAAAAACAAGAGTGGAAAAGAAACACAAAAAAGAGAAAGGCCAGAAAGAAAAGAAAAATGGAGAGGAAGGAAAAATCAAAATGAGAAAAAACCAGAAAAGCAAAGGAGAAGCAAGGAAAAACAAATCAAAAGAAAAGAAACGGGAAGAAAAGCCGGGATGACGCATGCAACCGTGGCAAAACATGTAGATGCTCATTTAACTGTATAGGTGCATCACACCCCAATGTGCGGTTACCTATCTGTTACTTGTCTCAAACTAACCGTTGTTGCTGCAAATTTCCAGCTTAGGTTTATAGAAATGGTGGTTGGTTTTGGGTAAACTGGTATCGCATCGGTATTTTACCAGATCAAAAGGAAATATAGAAATGTTGTCTGAAATGACTTTGCCACCACTTCTCATCACCGAAGATAGCCCAATCTCAGGGATCCCGGCCTCCGAGTCTGCCACAGCTGAAGAAAACCGGATATTACGTCTCCGAGTTATGGAGATGTGGGATGCATGGACTAACGGAAGAGAGCCTCCAAATGCTATCCCTGGCTTTCCTGAGTTGTTCCCGAGATCCGGGGTACATCTAATATCCCCATCAGTCATCCGAATACTCCATTGGGATAGCATACCATGTCTGCTCACTTTATAGGAACACCTTCTGAGGTACGCCCCCAGGTGTTCACATCAAGAGTAGCTCCCAATATCTTTACCGCTCCACCATGCTCAACTACCACACAACCTTCGCTACCTAGGCCCGATTTTGATCACCCGGCCTTCACTTTCCAAAATACTATTTTTCAAGCGGATCCTCCGCAATATCCCACATACACTTACTCCCAACCACCCCCGTTTGAGCTTACACCTGGACAAGACAAAACTCCTAAAATGCATGAGCAGGATGAAATGGCAAAAAGGATGAGGAGTTTAGAGCAGAGCTTAAAAAATATGCAAGGTTTAAGCGGGCACAAAAGTGTTGCCTATACTGATTTGTGCATGTTCCCTCACGTGCACCTGCCCATGGGATTCAAAACGCCGAAGTTTGAGAAGTATGATGGGCATGGCGACCCTATTGCCCACCTTAAAAAGTATTGCAACCAATTGCGTGGGGATGGAGAAAAAGAAGAGTTGTTAATGGCTTATTTCGGAGAAATCTTGGTGGGCATAACTTCAGAATGGTATATGGATCAGGCCATATCTCGATGGCACATTTGAGACAATCTTGCCAGAGATTTTGTTCGACAATTTCAGTATGACATAGACATTGCACTAGACAGGAACTCCTTGGCGAATCTAAATAAGAAATCCTCATAAAGTTTCCGGGAATATGAAATTAAGTGGCGCGAGCAAGCATCGAGGGTAAAAGCTCCAATGGATGAAGTGGAAATGGTCACCGTATTTCTTCAGGCCCAGGAAGCCGATTACTTCCAGAACATGATGTCAGCTATGGGCAAACCTTTTGCAGAGGCAATCAAGATTGGTGAGATGGTAGAGAATGGTTTGAAAACGGGTAGAATCTTGAGCCAGTCAGCCATCAGAGCAACCTCCCAAGACATTCAAGGCGGGTCTGGGGGAATGTCTAAAGGAAAGAAGCAAGAAGAAACGTCCATGGAAGCATCAGGGGCAAGGAGGCATCGCGCTCCCAGACCCATGTTTTCTGAAAGAACCCCTCAACATTACTACCCTCATCATGATATGGCTTATGCTCATCCACCTTATGCAGTCATGAATGCTCAACCCTTTGCCCGGCCGTAGCCACATGCCAATAGAAATAAAACTCCATTCCCAAGAAATCAGCCTCCCCACCTGAACAACCACTATAATCCTCGACCTCTGCAGAATAACTTCCGTGCTCGGGAACTACCTAGGAGACCAAACTTTACACCAATCGGTGAACCCTACTCCAGTCTGTTCCCAAAGATTGTTCAAATGAATTTGCTGCAGCCCATACCTCCAAATAGGCAAAACCCAGAATCACCCTCCTATCAGCGAGGCGCCCGATGTGCTTATCACTCAGGAGCTGAGGGGAATGATACAAAAAACTGTTGGACGTTGAAAAGAGCCATGGAAGACTTGATAGAGCAAGGAAAGATAGTGCTGAGGGACAAGGAAGTCCCAAATGTCACCAATAATCCGTTCCCAGCCCACAATAATGGGCTTGTGATTGGGATGATCTGTGAGGATAAAGAGTTCGATCCGGCATTAAAAGCCAGCATTGCTATTGCGAACGCATAAAGAAAGCCAGGGGTTGCCCCGAATCAAGATAAAAGGGATAAGAACAAAAAAAGTCACTAAGACGGAGCCAGAAAAGAAAGTTGAAACCAGAACAGAAGCGATACCTCACAAAAATGGAATTCTCTATGTCCCGCGATGCCGTCATGAAAAGAAGCCGATTGTAAGCCCTCCATAGAAATTGGAAGTGAAAAAGGGAACACAAGTGTACGTACCTAAGCAAGCCTATATGGTGCGGGGGACAATCAAACCACCTCGGCTGAGTGAGCTAATGGTTATTGGACGCGTACCACAGAAGCCTATGACCAACCCTGCTGCAGTGCCGTGGAATTATCATCAGACAGTGGTTACATATAAAGGGAAAGATATCGTGAGGGGGCTTCTAGAAAATGTCCCTGTTGAAAAGTACTCAAACATAGAAGAGGTAAACAATGCTACCAAAAGGCATTTTCCGCCTAAGAAACCTGTGACTGCTGAGGAAGCAGACGTTTTCTTTCAAAAGATGAAAATGGCTGACTATGAGGTGGTCGATCAGTTGCAAAAATGTCCTGAATATGTGTCTTTACTATCATTACTGTTAAAATCCCCTGAGCATCAAAAGGTGTTAATGAAAACTATGAATGAAGACTACGTTCCAGTGGAAACCTCGGTGGAACAACTTGAAAGAATGGCGGAAAGTTTCTTTGCTATCAATCAAATCTCATTCAGCAAAAATGACTTGCCTCCAGAGGGAGCTGCTCACAACAAGGCCTTGCACTTGACTGTCAAGTGTGAGCTATATTATGTAAAGCGAGTCATAGTAGACGGAGGCTCGGGTGTTGACATTTGCCCACTCTCCACACTGCAACGTATAGAAATCGGGACTGGAAGAATTCATCCCAACAATGTCTGTGTGAGAGCCTTTGACGGCATCAAAAGAGATACCGTCGGGGAAATTGACCTAATCTTGACCGTTGGGCCGGTGGACTTCGAGGTGACATTCTAAGTGCTGGACATGGATACATCCTATAATTTTCTTCTAGGAAGGCCTTGGATCCATGCCGCTGGAGCTGTACCTTCTACCCTCCACCAAATGGTAAAATTTGAATATGAAGATCAGGAAATTGTTGTCCATGGAGAAGATGAACAGTCAATATATCGGGACCCATCTGTACCACGTCTAGAAGCGAGGGAGGGTAGTGAGCATATAGTCTACCAAGCATTTGAAGTTGTGGTGGCGGATCAACATGAAGAAGGAAACCCTTACCCTCAACCTTTCCTATCCAATGCCTCGATTATGGTGGCCAAGGAAATGATCAGACATGGTTTCAAGCCAGGGGACTTGGAAAATCTCTGCAAGGAATATCTGAGCTGGTGACTCTGGCTACGACCGAAAAGTTCTTCGGGATAGATTTCCATTCTACCCCAGTTGATGTAAAGTGGGAAGATGAGAGAAGGAAGGAAGGATGGGTCTTGCCACAGCCATTGCCACATTTGTATGAAACATTTGTCAAGCCGAAGTACAGCGAAGAGGAAGACTATGAGGTTTTCACGGCTGAAGAAATTGAGGAAATATGTGGGGCAATGAGAAAAGTACTCTACGAAATCCACAGTCGGGAGAGGGAAATACCACCGCTGAGGTGTTATACACGGGACCAAATGACAAGCTTCAAAATTGGAAGGCTACGCCATTTTCGATCAGGCGGGAGTCCTGGTAGACCTGTCCTGCTACTTTTCCTGCATCCCGAGTTATTCCAGGGTGTAAATCGGATGTTTCTTTTAGTTTATTGTCTTTAAATTCCCAATGTAAACCCTGTTATCTTCCCAATTCCAAGAAATGAAATCAATATTTCATCGCTCATTCTCTTTATTCTTTCTGATTTTATTTATTTTCCTCTTTTATTTCTTATTTTCAGTTATAATAATGCGGCTTTAAATAATATGACATGCTTGCGGACTTCATGCCCAGATCCAAACACGATGTCTAATTGTGAAATAATGAACCAAGAATCGGAATATGATGAGGAAGAGGCTTTTAGGGAAATAAATCAAGAACTGGAATAATTTGAGAATAAACCTAAGCCAAATTTGAATGATACTGAGTCGGTTAACTTGGGAACTTCTGAGGAAATCTGGGAAACCAAAATAAGCATTCACACAGATAAGAAAACACGAGATGCAATAATCCAACTCCTGTTTGAGTTTAAAGATGTGTTTGCTTGGTCGTATGACGACATGCCAGGGTTGAGTGTTGATTTAATGGTGCATAAGTTGCCAACTTACCCCGATTGCCCTCCGGTCCAGCAAAAACAAAGAAAGTGTAAAACTGACATCAGTGATAAGATCAAAGAAAAAATCACGAAACAGTTGAAAGCAGGGGTAATCCGAGCAGTCCGGTACACTACATGGTTGGCCAATGTAGTCCTAGTTCTGAAAAAAGATGGGAAGACCCGGGTGTGTGTGGATTACAGAGATTTGAATAGGGTAAGCCCCAAAGACAATTTCCTTTTGCCCAACATCCGCATCCTTGTTGATAACTGCGCCAAGCATGATATACAATCCTTTGTGGATTGCTATGCAGGATATCACCAGGTGTTGATGGATGAGGAAGATGCAGAGAAAACGGCCTTCACCACACCCTGGGGTACATACTGTTACCGGGTTATGCCATTTGGTCTGAAGAATACTGGAGCAACCTATACGAGAGCCATGACCGCGATCTTCTATGATATGATGCATCAGGAGATAGAGGTATATGTGGATGATGTAATCATCAAGTCCCGAACTCAGGATGACCACGTTCGAGATTTGAGAAAGTTCTTCGAGCGGTTGCGCAAGTATGATCTGAAGCTGAACCCGGCTAAATGTGCATTTAGAGTTTCGTCGGGCAAACTTCTGGGCTTCATAGTCAGCAGGAGAGGTATCGAGTTGGACCCAACAAAGATAAAGTCTATCCGGGATTTGCCTCCTCCAAGAACTAAGAAGGATGTGATGAGCTTGTTGGGCAGATTAAACTATATCAGCCAGTTCATTACTCAACTGACTTCCACATGTGAGCCCATATTCAAGTTATTGAAGAAAGATGCAGCAGTCAAGTGGACAGATGAATGTCAAGAGGCCTTCGACAAGATCAAAGAATATTTATCAAATCCTCCAGTCTTGGTCCCACCAGAGCCAGGGAGACCTCTTTTCTTGTATCTGACGGTATTGGAAAATTCTTTTGGTTGTGTCCTCAGGCAGCACGATGTAACTGGGAAGAAAGAACAGGCAATCTACTACTTGAGCAAGAAGTTCACCAGTTATGAAGCAAAATATACTCTGTTGGAAAGAACCTGTTGTGACTTGACTTGGGTCGCTCAGAAGCTAAAACACTATCTGTAATCTTACACCACCTACCTCATAACCAGGTTATATCCGTTGAAATACATATTCTAAAAACCAATGCCCACAGGAAGGTTAGCAAAATAGCAGATTCTGCTCACTGAATTTGACATAGTTTACGTAACTCGCACGACAATGAAAGCCCAGACATTGGCAGATTATTTGGCTGAAAACCCGATTGACGAGGAATACCAACCGTTGAGCACTTACTTCCCAGATGAGGAGGTAAATTCAATAGAAGCAATCTCTGAAGACACTCATGCGTGGAAAATGTTCTTTGATGGAGCAGTAAACGCCAGAGGTATGGGAATTGGGGCAATCTTGATCTCACCTACTGGCCAACATTACCCGGCCATAGCCAGGCATCGGTTCTTCTGCACGAACATTACCGCTGAGTATGAAGCCTGCATCATGGGCATGAATATGGCGATTGACCAAGATGTTGAAGAGTTATTGATCATGGGAGATTCTGATTTGATTATCCGACAAGCTCAGGGAGAGTGGGAGACCCGAGATGTTAAGCTCATTCCCTATCGGCAACATGTGGAAGATCTCAACAAGCGGTTCAAGTCGATAGAATTCAGGTACATCCCTCGGTGTCACAATGAATTAGCTGATGCACTTGCCACTCTGGCTTCAATGCTTCATTACCCAGGAAATGCCCATATTGATCCTTTGGAGATCCAAATCAAGGAAAGGCATGGTTATTGTAGCACGGTTGAGGCGGAACCAACCATCCAGCCATGGTATCACGACATTAAAAGGTTTTTGAAAACACAAGAATACCCTGAGCAAGCTACTGGAGATCAAAAGAGGACCATCAGACGACACGCGAGTGGTTTCTTCTTGAGTGGTGATGTCTTGTATAAGAGGACCTCAGACCTCAATTTGTTGAGATGTGTTGACACCGAGGAAGCCGGAAGAATTATGCACGAGGTACAAGCGGGAGTGAGAACTCATATGAATGGGTATGTTTTGGCAAAGAAAGTCCTTCGAGCAGGATATTATTGGATAACTATGGAGAAGGACTGCTTCAGTTTTGTCCGAAAATGCCATCAGTGTCAGGTGCACGATGATTCGGGAGTGAGAACTCATATGAATGGGTATGTTTTGGCAAAGAAAGTCCTTCGAGCAGGATATTATTGGATAACTATGGAGAAGGACTGCTTCAGTTTTGTCCGAAAATGCCATCAGTGTCAGGTGCACGATGATTTGATTCATGCACCTCCAACAGAACTGCATCCTATGTCAGCACCTTGGCCATTCGTTGCTTGGGGCATGGACGTCATTGGGCCAATCGATCCAAAAGCCTCAAACGGACATAGATTCATATTGGTTGCTATTGACTACTTCACGAAGTGGGTTGAAGCCATCACTCTTAAGTCAGTCACCAAGAAAGTTGTGGTAGATTTTGTACACTCTAATATTATTTGTCGCTTCAGCATTTCTGCAACTATCATCACAGACAATGCTGCCAACCTGAATAGTCGTTTGATGGAAGAAGTATGCGAACAATTCAAAATAACACATAAAAATTCCATTCCCTACCGGCCCAAAGCCAATGGTGTTGTTGGAGCAGCAAATAAGAACATCAAGAAGATTTTGAGAAAGATGATTCAGAGCTCCAGACAATGGCATAAAAAGCTTCCTTTTGCATTACTTGGATATCGCACCACGGTGCGCACATCGGTAGAAGCAACCCCATACTTGTTGGTCTATGGAACAGAGGCTGTTATACCCGTAGAGGTAGAAATCCCTTCACTCTGGATAATCGTTGAAGCAAAAATTGAGGATAGTGAGTGGGTCAAGACTCGGCTGGAACAGTTGTCCTTAATTGATGAAAAATGAATGGCCCCGGTTTGTCACGGGCAGTTGTACCAACAAAGAATGGCCCGCGCTTATAACAAGAAAGTGTGTCCCCGAAATTTTGAAGTGGGACAACTCGTGTTAAGATGCATTCTTCCCCATCACTAGGAAGCAAAAGGAAAATTTTCTCCTAATTGGAAGGGTCCATACATCATCCGAAAGATATTGCCGAGAGGAGCACTGTATCTGGGTGACATCGAAGGAAATGATCCTGAAACAGCTATGAATGCAGATACGGTAAAAAGGTACTGTTTCTAGGCCTTCTACGGTGATGACTTTGCGCAGTTGATATGACGAAGGCTTTCCTTCCCTCTATCCAAACACTATCAACCCTTCGCAAACCCATTTGAGCCGGTTACTCTTCGGTTGGCTACCCTCTTTGGAACCCGGAAGTACTATTGAAAAAAAAACAAAAAAAAACAACAAAAATAAATGTTTTCCCTGAACTACGTCTGACTTGATTCCGAAAGGATACGTAGGCAGCCTCTCTCTAGTGCTCAGTCACATCAAATAAAAATTCAAAGTCCCCCAAAAAGTGAAACTGGGGCAAATGATATAATGGCTCGGCCATGGGCCCCCCAAAACAGTTCCAAAGTTGTAATTCCGTCTGAAATTCGTTTTACCCAAAAACCTTGTCCAAGTCCTTCCGATCAATTGGCAAAGGCATGGGAATTGAAAAACAACATTGTTGGAATCTGATATAGTCCACATTGAGAGAAAATAAAATGAGAGAGTCTTATCGGTGAAAACCTACGGGCACCATAAGGCGACAGTGAGTAGAGAAATTGAAAATGAGAGAGTCCGTTTGGAGAAAACTCATAAAGAGCGCTATCGGGTAACAGTGAGAAGAGAAATTAGAGAGGTTGAATGGCGAAAATCCGTAAAGGGCGCCATTGGCCGAAAAAAAGGCACTTCCCATCACTGAAAGAGTCCTGGCAAGGTTCCCTGGTTCTGAAGTATGGGTCGATGAGTTTACGAGAAGTTGGGAAAGTTTGTGCGGGTCGGGCATCCAGTCCAAGAAGCATGCCATGTCCATTTGAAGTCTGCATGCACCCCTAGATAAGTCCTTCTCTTCCCCCAAAAGGGACGTTTTTGTTTAAATTCATCCTCCTACTCTCTGTTTACTTTTTCCTTGAATCCCTTTCGGCCTAACTCTGATTCCGAAACTATTACACAAAAGGTGGCAGGACTGTTTTTTACAGGGCTTTACCTAAAAAACCTAAAAGAAAGTACCCAGCCTCAGCGGGTGCATCAAGCCAATCCCGACTGGCCATGATGGTTGATGCTTTCAAAGCAAAGACATTGAGAAGGAAAGAAAGTCAAAGACAAAGGTACTAAGAGCATAATAAAGTGAAAAGGCTAGAGCCCACGCGGGCGAGTCGTCATGAAATCCTAAAAGTTGAGTCCTTTCGATTTGAGAAAAGATTCACCCTCAAAACCAGCAAGCAGCAAAAGATCTCAACGAAAGCTGGGCCGGGATCAAGTAATTGAGACGATCAAGGCCACAAAACCAACTACCGTTTCAAAGTAACAATTGTTCTTTTTTTGAAAAAAAAAATTGAAACAGGTGCAATCCAAGAAACTGTGCAAAACACAGGTGCAACCAAAAAGGAAAAGAAATAAGCAAACGCTGAAACAACTTTGCAGCAGGGAACCGACTATAAAGGGAAGTTTCCCCAAATTCTTTCATGAATTTTATTAAATAAAAAGAAGAAGAAGTGAAAAAGAAAAATCCCCAAAAATCATGGTAGCATAGGGCCTCATTCCTTAGATATCCCGGCATAACCCGTGGACCTCCCTGGCATAACCCAAGGACCTTTTTTCTTTTATCCTGGCATAACCCATGGACCTCCCTAGCATAAACCAAGGACCTTTTTCTTTTATCCCGGCATAACCCGTGGATCTCCCTGGCATAACCCAAGGACCTTTTCATTTATCCCGGCATGACCCGGGGACCTCCCTGGCATAACCCAAGGACCTTTTTCTTTTATCCCAGTATAACCCGCGGACCTCCCTGGCATAACCCAAGGACATTTTTCTTCTATCTCGGCATAACCCGCGGACCTCCCTGGCATAACCCAAGGACCTTTTTTATTTTATCCCGGCATAACCCGCGGACCTCCCTGGCATAACCCAAGGACCTTTTTCTTCTATCCCGGCATAACCTCCGAACCTCCCTGGCATAACCCAAGGACCTTTTCTTTTATCTCGGTATAACCCGCGGACCACCCTGGCATAACCCAAGGGCCTTTTTCTTTTATCCCGGCATAACCCGCGGACCTCCCTAGCATAACCTGAGGACCCTTTTTTCCAGCATAACCCGGCCATTTCCCAGCATAACCTGGCTTCATTCCCAAGGATACACAATCTTGATTTTATTGCTTAGATATGTGTCACAAATAACTCACGAAATTTTCCTAGTGAAAACTGGGGCAGAAAAATTTCGTTTGTTTGTTTTGGTGTCTGAGCAGGGTTGACCTCGAGGCACAGGATTCGAAATGACCAAAAAATGAGTCTCAATCCAAAATAAAGAAAAGGAGAAAAAAGAATAAAAGAATTGAACTCAAAGATTTGAAATGGAGAAGGACGCGGACTGCTCAAAATTTGATTGAAGTCACAAGCTTCGCATGTCCCGCTTTGGTCCAATGCTGAGGAAAGAACTAGCACCTACAGCTTGCGAGCATCAAGATTCAGATCGGAGTCCACAGCAAGAGCAGCTAAGACTCAAGATTAAGCTTCAAGAGATTTATAGATAGGAATCTTGTAACTCATAGTTGATAGGCATAGCCAGCTTAGCCTTGATTTTCCTTTTGGTGTAATAAGGAGGTCAGCAAGTAGTAGCTACAACAACAGCAGTGAAATCACAGCTCCTGGTAGTCCCAGCTACCAAAACTTCCAGAACTACACTGACCTGATTCCTTTATTGCCAAGGATATGTAGGCGACCTCTGAAGCAAGGTTCGGTCAGATGTTTTTTCAAAAATGCTTCTCATGGAATGCCAAGCAGGCAAACATCTCTCATAATTTCTCATTTATCTTTTCCCGAAAACCCTTTGTGTCCCCAAGAAAAGAGGGGCAACTGTGAGCACGTGATTTTGCCTCGCTTGAATTATTCCTATAGAATTCTTAAAATTAGGATTTTTCCTTTTATTATTTAATTTTTATGATTTAATTGCGTATTTTTGTGTGTATTTTTATTTGTGTGTGCATAATAATTCATAAAAAATACAAATTTGCTTTTAGGACCCAATTTCATATTTTATTAGTTAATTAACATTACAAAAATGGAAGAAAATAACAAAATGGTTCTTTTTGCATTTTTACTTTTAATTTTCAAATTTCTCCTAGTTTTCTTTTAAAATTGAGAGTTAGTTAATTTTTGAAAATTAATTAATTTAGTTTTGGAGTTAAATCAAGTCTATTAGTTTTAATTTTGTACTTAACAAAATCTAAAACTGAGAAAAAGAAGAGAAAATGAGGTGAAAATTAAAAGAAATAGAAGTCTTAAATAAAGTAACTAATTTTTGGGCCAGCCCAAGTATTTGAACCCCTGAACCCGTTCAAAATCACTCAAACCCGGCCCAAAATCACCCCCAGTCCGGTCCAGTCCCCTTAACCCCAAAACGAGTCGTTTAGGTTAGATTTAATCCTGGCTGTCTATGTTTCTTGATCTGACGGTCAATAAGCCTAGATCAAAACATATATAAATGTCCGAATGGACCCTACCCCCTCAGAACCCCATCCCCCTTTCGTCTCTTTCACCTCTCACAAGACTAACGCTAACCTCGTCATCCACCGCCGCTTGCCACCCGCCGGAAATTGCCCACGGTGGCGGCCAACATCCAATGACGTCCAAATTAACACCAAAGCACCGTCTTCCTCCCCTAATGATGAATCCACACTTTGTTTCATTCAAATCCCACCAGAGCCCCTCAAATCTTCGAAACCCTAGCCGCCACCTCCGCCGTGTACGGCGGCGCCGTCTCCAAATCTCACTAAACTTACACCCCAGACTCTCCTCACTCATCTCTTCCCAAATCCCAAACCGGATTCCTTCAAACCCGGCTTAAATCCCTCGAATCCCAAATCTAGGGTTTAGGTCCAAGTTTGAGTCGAAGGTTCGAGTGTTTATTAGTGTTCAAATGGCTCCAAAAATGATATTATGTGTTTGTTTTGGTAAAGAACAAGCATATAATATTATTTAGGGGTCAGATTTGAAGTCAGTCAAGTGAAGACCAAATCAGAGTCGAAGGTCAAGATTTAAGCCTAGTTGGTGAGTCCTGGTGTATTCTTTTCGTTTGGTTCTCTTCCTTCTTTCATTAGGTTTAGGCTAGGGTTCCGAATTGAACCTAGGATTGTTTATTGAGTTTGTTCCATGTTGTTTTAGGTCTATTTAGTTTTGTTGACATATGTTTTAAGTCTTTAATTTTATTTTCGATTAGTTTAGTTTGATAATTCAATTGGTATATCTGCGTGTTCTTAGATTTTTTGTTTAAAATTCTGATTTCCTTTTCTCCTTGGCTCATATTGATTCTAGTTAATGTGTTCGTTTTAACTTTTGTCTAATTCGTAGTTAGTAGTCTGTAATTGCGTTAATTAGGATAAATTCAAGTTCAAAATTAGGTGAGGATTCCTGTTTGGTTATAGCTGAATGATTTTTCAGGTTTGGTAAGTAACCTTGGTTATTTTTTACCAAGTTCAAAGGGCTAGAGTTAGTTAACCTAGGTTAGTATTTTTAGAGTTGAGTTAGGGGTAGTACATGTAGTTCAATTAAAGAATCTTGTAGTAACTGAAAATAGAGCCTCCTAGAACCTTCTAGATGGGGTTCTAATTTGAAATTAAGGAATTTAAGGGTAGTAACTTGCGCAACAAGCCAATAAATAAAGGACTAACTAGCTGAAAATTAAAAAAATAAAAGAGGGACTTAGGGGGTAAAATTGAAATCTGAAAGTAGCCCTAGTTTTGGCTATAAAAAGGCATACCCATTGCCTTGTTTCACAAGTTTGGAGATCCAAAAATTTGAAATTCAAAAGTTCAAAAGGTAGAAAGCCATAGGATCAAAAAATTCAAAAATTCAAGTTCCAAACTACTGAAAATCACTTAAAATTTCAATAAAAAAGAGTTCCATATCTGTTTTCTATTCAATTACACTGGTTCATCAAGCTTAATCTTCAAGCTTAGCTGATTTTGTTTGGTTGATCGAAGTGATTTTGGGTTTTACTGCCTCCTATTCTGTTTTGCCTGGGTTTTTTGTTTGAAATTGTTGAGTTAGAAGTCTACTGCCTTTGGTCGTACTCCTGCTTTTCTGAATTTGTTGGGTTTACTGTTGTAAGTCGAACCAGTTGTTGTGTTGCTGCCTAGCTAACATTCACTTCTTCTCATTTTTCATTTTAACTTCCAGGTACTCCTCTGGTCTCATGTGATATGTGAAGAGTCAATGTATGACTAAATTGGAAGACAAATGATGAAATGCTGCTTGATTTACCCTCTGAAGTTCTCCTTTTCTATTTTAGTTTAACTGCATATTATAGTTGTGTTTATGTGAACAATACAATGATTTGTAAATAACTGGAATGTTGGACCTTTCTTAGAACTATATGAATGCCCTGCTAATGATATCAGTTTAGCATAGATAATGTTAGCCTTGAATATCATGTTAGTCTGCACTTAAGCTTAGAATAGGTTATTGGTTAGAAATTGAATCCGGAAATAGCATGAACATTTCTATTGATGCATGATCGGTATCTCTTGTAGTTTAGAATAGCTGGTTGTTTTAATTTGTTCACCATGTGCCTGTTTAAAAAGTGAAACTCAAAATTAGTTCATTTACAATTCAAAACAGCAGTATATTTTAGATCTATATTGTGTTACATGTAGTTTGGAAGTTCATGAGTTAATAGCTCAGAAATGAATATGTAAAAGTTGAGAATTTCAGTAGTTACTTCCAGTTTCCCAGTCCAGGACTAAGTTTGTGTTAAGGTGCATTAATCTGGAATTAAAAGGCTGCTAAAATTCAGAATGAGTATGTTAGGTCATCAATATACAAACGAGTTGAATGTGTGTTTGAGATTCGGATTTAAGGTCGGCATGCCTTGATTTGAATAAATTTGAAATCGTTCATGACTTCACAATTTGTTAAGTCCAGTTGTGATTTCAAATTAGTATTCTGAGAACCAAATAAAATCAGTACCGGATTTGGGCACATTCATGAGCCAAAACATGACAGCCTTTTGTTTAAATAGGATTTAGGCCTAAAATTTGTTTGTATAAGGCCCAATGTGAGGCAGCTTCTCATAAAGCTGACTGTATCTTCCTTCTTCCTGGGCTAATTTTGAAGCCCAAAAATGCTGAAGGCTTGAATTCATATTAAGGTTATGGGATTGATTTTGTAACACAGGTTTTGGGCCTCTCAAGTTGAGTGACAGGCCTTAATAGATAATAGTAGTTCACCCTTAGGACATCTTTTAAAAATGAAATTGAGGTGCGTCGCACCAAATAAAATCACGAATTGCGTGGCTCTCTTTAATTACTTCATTAAAAATATTTAGAACTCGGGACGTGCCATTTAGCGAATTTTCATGGCCTCCCGCAAAGTTAATAACACGTTAGTCACTCTAAGCGCGTTCTTTAATAATCTTACCTTCCTAAATTCGGGTGTGTATTTCATGTGACCCAAATCCAAATTCCAAAATATTGAATAAAATGTGTCGAGGATCCGGGTGCATTTCATGTGACGTGATCCAAAAATATGTTTTAAACGACGTTCACTTTCCTTAAAATTAATTAAAAGCGGTAAATAATTTTAAAATTGCACTATAGGATGACATGTATTAAAATAAGATTTTTAGCCAATTAGAATAGTTTAAGCGACCGTACTAGAACTACGGGATTCGGGGGTGCCTAACACCTTCCCTCGGGTCAACAGAATTCCTTATTCAGAATTTCTAGTTCGCAGACTCCATTCGGGAAGTCGAAATTTCCTCGATCTGGGATTCAAGATAAACCGGTGACTTGGGACACCAAATAAACTATCCCAAGTGGCGACTCTGATAAATAAATAATCTCATTTTGAATAATATCACTTAAAGTGGAAAAACTCCCTTATACACTATCCTTCCAGGGCTGGTGTAGTAAAAAAAGGAGTTGTGACACACACTCATATCAGTTTTTAACTTTCTCAATTTTTGCTTGACGGGAGGGAATGTCGGGTCAGTGGGCAATTTGTGAACCACTAAATAAGTGCTTAAACCCGGCATGTCGTCATATGACCATGCAAAAATATCTTTGAATTCAATAAGTGCTTTGATTAATTCTTCCCAGATAGTTGGTTCAAGATGGACGCTTATTTTAGTTTCTCTTATATTATCTGCGTCCCCTAAATTGATGGCTTCTGTATCATTCAAGTTGGGTTTGGGTTTTCCTTCAAAGTGACTTAGTTCCTTACTAATCTCTTCGAAGGCTTCATCCTCATCATATTCTAATTCGTGATCACAATCTACTTCTTGAACTATTATTTTGGAATCAGATTGATTTTTAAGACTGGGCTGAGGATTCCTCATGCATGCCCAGTTGTCTTAGTCTGTGGAACAGACTAGTATATGACTCTCCCAATGGAGTAAAGGTTTTCTTTTTCTGCAGTCTTTCATCCTTAAATGCTTGCTTAGGCCGGAAACTTGGTCTAGGAGGGTTTCGGTAGGATCGTGGGGGTAGATAAGTGTTTTGAGGAACAGACGCACGCCATTGTGCGCGGATGGGAGATTGGTTGTATGCTTGGGCATGATGGACAGAAAAATGAGGTTCTGGTGGGGGTAATAGTGTTGGGGTGGATTATTCTGGGTGTGGGGATAAGTTTGGTGGGGTCGAGGCTGATGGTAGTGGTAAGATGAGCCTCTGGGTCCGAACCAAGTTCCTGAATCAACCATTGCCATGTCCTCTCTCTTCTTTTTCCCGATTCCTCCTGTGTTACCTTGAATAGCCTGAGTGATCGCCTTAATAGCCGAATAGCTCATGATTTTATTCGACTTGAGGCCCTCTTCAACCACACCTCCCATTTTCACCACTTCATTGAAGGATTTTCCTATAGCTGAGACCAGATGGACTTAGTAGGTAGGTTCTAAGGCCTGTAGGAAATAATCAACCATCTCACTTTCTTTCATCGGAGGGTCCACCCTTGCTGCTTGCTCTCTCTAGCGGAAACCATACTCTCTGAAACTTTCGTTGTGCTTTTTCTCCAGTTTTGTCAAGGACAATCTATCCGAAATGATCTCGAGATTGTATTAGAAATGACCGGCAAATACTACGCCAAATCATCCCATGTATACCACCTTCCGTGATCCTGCCGGGTATACCACTCCAGCGCTGATCCACTCTGACTTTGACTGAAATAAGCCATTAGCAATTCATCTTTTTCTCCAGCTCCTCTTATCTTGCTGCAAAAACCTCTCAAGTGTGCTACTGGATCACCGTGCCCATCGTATAAATCAAACTTGGGCATCTCAAACACTGCTGGCAATTGCACATTTGGAAACAGACATAGGTCTTTGTAAGCCACACTTATTTGACCTCCTAACCCTCGCATGTCTCTGAAGGATTGTTCTAAACTTTTAACTTTCTTGAACATCTCCTCCTGTTCGGGATTTTTGGATGGTTTCTCAGCTTCTATCGGGAGGTCAAAACGAGGGGTATAGGAATAAGCTTCAGGAGCTTTGAAAGTAGGCTCCGAGGGGTAGTATTGGTTATCCTGGGCTTAGAACACAGGCTCACTGGAAGATCAGGGCAGTGTAGCGGGTGGAGATGCTACGAAGATAGGAGTGATTGGGGGAGGAGGCTATATAACTGGTTTGAGTGGTGGAGCTTGTGGAGTTTTAGAGGTGGTGCCTTGGTAGTGATGGAAAATAGGAAATCCTGCAGATGGATCACCAGTAGGATGTTCCTGGGTTTGAACTAATGGTGGGATGAAAGCAGGGTAGCGGGATAACCTGGTGGGGGTTGCCCTTTTGCCCAGGCCTGATACATTTTGGCCATTTGTTGTTTCATCTTATACATTTCTTCTTTCATTGCATTAACATCCAATTCTTCCACCTCTTTCGAAGAATCGATGACACTCGCATCAAGTTCCTGGTTAGACATGATTAATTCGCCCTTGGACCTGGTGTTGTATGGATAAGTTGCCAGTTTGCTAAGTAAACTAACAACTGCCTGAACTCTAGAAATCAACAACAAACTTGTTAGTGATTAGAGCTTAACCGATAGGCAACCGCACATTGGAATGCAATGAACCTAAGCAATTTAACCATTTCTATCATGTATTTGCTTGGTTGCTTGTGTCATCCCAGCTTTTCATATTTATGACCTCTCCTTCTACTGTCATCACACCTTTCCTTTTTATTCCTTTTGTTTTCCTTTTCTATTTTATTTTATTTTTCTTTCTTTTGGTTATGGTCGAATCCTATGAAGATTTCCTACGTATCATGATCCCGCATGAATCAAACTGAGCGTAGTTCTGGTGGATAAGTATAAAAATAAGTAGTAAAATGTTTTGGAATAAAAAGTAAAATGAGTTTATTACAACGACACATTTTATTAAAAACTTAACAGACTCTAAAAGACTATGACATCAATATGACAATATGGCCTAAAAATAGACTAACAAACTTTGACTGACAAATACAGACTTAAAGACAAACTGACAGACTCTAACAGAAAGAAAAATACAGATTCAAAAATTCATGAATACATTAATGCTTTAAATGATCCTGGTGCCCGTGGGATATCATTCGGTCTCGACACGGGCCTATATGCAAGATCTCTTTGAAGCCACTTCAAGTCACTCATTATCTGGCGAACGAACGTCATCATTGCAGCAAAGAAAGTGGTACGAGTCATGTCCTCGCACGCTTGGCATTTCACAACAATGTAGTCAGCAATGGCTCTGATCCTCTCTCGGATTCTACCCTTTTCCTGAAGCAAATGCCCGACCTGCTGATTCCGAGCTTTCAACACCTGAGTGTAGTGATAGTTTTGGTTTTGCAATTGTTGTATTTCTTCCTCCATCTGAGCCATCAAATCATAGTAGTGTTCCCTATCAGCTTTAAAGTCTTGGGCTTGCTTGGCCATCTTATTCTCGAGGGTAATTACTTTTCTCTTCAAATTGGTGATTGTCCCTTTATAATTCCTTTTCATTTGTTGCACAGACCGTGCCCGCCCTTCTGTATTTTTTGCCAATTGAGTCCGGACTTTCGCTGGACTGGCCGTAGATTTTTCTAGGTCATCTTGACACTCAAAGGCTTTCTTTCTCAAACCGTCTATAAGCCTTTCATCCGCTCGGCTTCTTTCCGGGTTTCTAGCAGCTATTCTCATCTTCTGGATTTGCGCTTTGAGGGCCTCATTTTCCTGAGTTAGCTTTTTTCTTTCACCTTTATCTGTAGCCGACTGGACACTGTTGCCGAACTCGAGGTCCCTGATTTGTTTTTCTAACTTGCTTTTTAGCCCTATAACTCTCTTCTTTTTCTAACCAACCCCACTGCTCTTGCAAGTCGTTGGTGAATTGTTGGACATGAGCTCTCTTGGCAGGTCTCTTAGGAATCTGAAACTTTTTGCCGAACCAAATAGCGTACTTGGGGTCTACCTCACCTCTAGCTAAATCCCGAACCATGGTCTTAGGCTCTAGGAATCTGCATTGATTCCACACCTGGCGAACCCTTCCTTCCGGAAATGTGTCCTTTGGGCCCAATTCTATGACATGTTTACTTAAATCATCGTCGCGAGGAATGGTTTGAAAGCTGCCCAGTCGACGCAACACTCTGTGAGGAGCGTACGGCTGGATGCTCTGGATTCCCATAAGGAGAAGGTAACACACTTCAGCTGACATATATACTGCTTCGGTGACTGGAAGCCATCCGAATGCCCATTCAATTTTAGCGGCAGTCAAAGAATTCAAGAGTGCAAACCAAGCCTCAACACTCCCAGGAAAAGAAATACTCACCATTCGGCTTTCAAATTCGTCGATGCATTTTAAACCGGTCAAACTGTGGTTCATGTATCCAACACGGTGGCAGAGATGCTCCTGGATCAACAATTGTAGTAGTAAATTGCAGCCTCGAAAGAAATTTCCCCTTCTCGACAAATGGTCAAAGCTTGGTAGATCTCAGACAAAATTAGGGGGACCAAGGTACCATTAGCTCTCTTGATTGCAACATCAACCATTCCTACGAGGCCCAGTTCTATGTGGTCATCGTCTCGTGGACATATTACAATACCCAAGAATGCTACTATGAAAACTAAACCTCGCCTTGCCTCCCACTTGTCTTTATTTCTGGCATGAGTCAAACCAGTGTCCGGTGCTTCAAAACCTTTGGTGTTAAGATAGTGATGATATAAGAACTGGAAAGTGCAACATCCTTTAGACAAATTCTTATCGTGAATGTCTCGGCTAATACTCAACATGTCAATAAATTTGTGTGGAGATACCGGTCTTGGTGATACAGGGTAAAGACTTCTCAGGTTACCATTGAGGCCGGTGTAACCCGCAATTTCCTCTAGAGTGGGTGTGAGCTCGAAGTCAGAAAAACGGAATACATTGCAAGTGGGATCCCAAAAAGGTATCAAGGCCTCGATCACGTCCAATCTTGGCTTGATATTCAAAAGTCCGGTAAGGCCACCCAAGACTTTGACTACATTTTCTCAGTTGTCTTTCCTTAAATCGTTCCACCACATGTGAAGCTGTAAGGGAATCTTTTAAGAGCTGAAAAGGGTTTATTTTTATCTGTGCTCATCCTGCACATTTATTAGGGTAATTTTAATTAAAAAAAAAATCAAGACTCGTTTTGACTCAAAAAGTTTCACTATTTCTCAAAAAAATTCATTAAAATCCGGCTTTGTCAATACGGCCTTTCAGCACTTCGATGAAGAAGATTTAAAGGTTGTGTTTGCCAAGCGGCCAAAAATTTTGAGAAATGACCAAAGGCAGCCTGTTCTTGCAACAAAAAAAAACAGCCTTCCGGCGCCCTTTTGGGGACATTTGGCTATTTTGGACAAGAATGGCGTCACCTTACTTATGGCAAAACTATGACATTTATGTACCCATAATTTTTGTGATTATATAATTTTTCTCTTTTTTTTTCATTATTATTTTTTTTCGAAAATAGTTGGACCCGATGTGGGTTGCCTACGTATCCCACATCCGGTGAGAACCAAACTTACGTAGTTCTGCCAGATTTTGACGAAATTAAAAAAACCAACTATTTTCAAAAGGAAAAATTTTATTTTTTTTAGAATTTTGGCAGAATTTCACTATATTTTTGGACACTGATTTTTTTTTTTTTAAAAAAAGAGTAATTATCTCTCTGAGTTTTTTTTCTTCTTCAAATCTCCTCTTAATCATTCAAAAGTCGGTCAACATGCAAATTCGAGGCAAATAAATGCACAAGTAGCAAGTAAGATGCATCAGGATTGTCTTTTCATTTTTGGTACAACTATCCTAGACAGATCCAACCCCTGTGTTGAGCCTCCAAAGTCAAATGCATGTGATGCAAAGAAATGTTCCTACTAGGGATCCGACATGTGATTTTGTTATTCTAAGTTTAAAAACCTGGATTTATTATTCTAAACCTGGCTTACCCGAGCGGACAGCTCGAGCCGGGGGGGGGGGGGGGGGGGGGTAGCATACCAGGAATATAGAAGCTTCACCGGCTTTGCAACTTATCCGAACCTCATTCTAAAAATTGGTATGACTCTAACAGAAAAGAAGTCACACGAAGTGCACACTCCTCCATGATTTAGAATACTCAGAGAAAGGAGGGATTCGAACAATTTATATACAGTTCACCAATATCAAAGCAGTAAAAAGCAACATTTAGAACATTAGGCCCAAACATGTGAATAAAACCAGATAATAAATAAAGCCAAATATAACAATTATTCTAAGCTCGAATTCTTGAACCATGAACCAGAAGTTCTGGGTTCTTGTCCCCAGCGGAGTTGCCAGAGCTGTCACACCTCCTTTTTACACCACCCGAGGGTGATATAAGGGAGTTTTTTCTAATTAAAGTGACATTATTCAAAAATGAGATTATTTATTTAATTCTTAGAGTCGCAACTTGGAATATTTTAATTGGTGTCCCAAGTCACAGGTTTATTTTAAAATCCCAAATCGAGAAAATTTCGACTTTCCTTTTGAAGTCTGCGAACCAGAAATTCTAAGTAAGGAATTCTGTTAACCCGGGAGAAGGTGTTAGGCATTCCCGGGTTCCGTGGTTCTAGCACAGTCATTTAAACTATTATAATTGGCCTATTATCTGATTTACTACATGTTTTAAACCTATTGTGCATTTTTAGCTTTATAACAGCTTTTAAATTATTTTATGGAATTATTTCTTGAACAAGTTACGATTGTCGTACCCTTGCCGTTTTGGAACACACCGCAAACCACGCTACATGAAATGCACCCGCGGTTCGTAACATGTTTATTTTATTATTATTCAAAGTTATTATGGTTGGGTCACATGAAATGCACACCCAAATTGGGGATTATGTACCGTGACCATGCCACGGGAACCGTACCCATATTCACGATGTTTATTTATTAATCACGCCTAAAGCAAATTACGAAGTTCATGATTTTCCTAAACTAATTTGAGATTATTGTGAGGCCATGACTTATGGATAAGAATTATGGAAGAAATATAAAAATGCAACTATTTGGGATTATTAACAAATGACCTACACTTATAGAATCAAATACCAAAGGGCGTCACAAAGAAATCTCAAAAGAAATGGTGGTCAACTACTGAACCCTTAGTTATCAAACCTTTCTAATCTCATTAAACTGTTTCCTCATAACCTTCACATACAAAATCAAACCTTATAAAATCATACCTTTTAAATGATTCCTTAATAACTTTAATATGTATATTTTCTACATCAACACAATTTAAATGATCAACTCAATCAAGATTACATTTATTTAATTGACGGCAATTGACTAACAGATTGTTCCATTTTGAGATACAGAGAATGGAAATTGTTCCATTTTTCAGTAACTTTAATTTGTATATTCAAAACTTCAAGAATGCAAATACACTGGTGTCCATCATACATGGAAGAACAAATTGATAAAACTATCTTTGCTACTTTTTTTTCCTTTTTTCGTTTTTTATGTTTAGAATTTTCTTGTAAAAATATGCAAAGCAATCATGACAACATGTGAAATTGTAACTTCAGATACTGATAACGTTGAAATGGTCCAACCATTATAGATGTCACTTCATTACATACTTTTCCACTCCATTAATAAGATGAGGTCTATCAATTTTTTTTTTACTTCTGGATACAAAATTGGACTCAATATACATATAAGAAAAAGGGAAAACTTAAACACTTTAAGGCAGTGTACCTGCTGTTTGGGAAAAGAAAGCTCGTTCTCAACAGAAGCGAAAAGGGTAAAAGCAACTTGAGGGCTACAGAACTTTTCGACCGGAAAACTTGTCAACGACAGGGACCTCGCCGGCAACCTCAAAAACGACCAGCAGCTGCTCGTTCTCTGTTTATGGCTGAGCGTTGTTAAGAAGTGAGTTCGGCGGCTGATCAAGGTCTAGGAGATGGATGTTGGGTTTGTTGGGAGGCGAGTCAAGCTAATAGAAGAGAAAGAATATTTAAGAGAGAAAAGCAATAAATTGCACAAGACAAGACAAGATAAGATTTACGTGGTTCGGCAATTTTTGCCTACTCCACGGCCACACAAAGAATAGCTCTTTATTAATTGAAGAGAGAAAGAAGAAGTTTTTGGGATGATCTACAAATGAAAATGTAGACCCCTATTTATAGGCATTTGAATGCCCTGCCGAGGTAAGCGCTTACATCATAAGAATGCTGATGTAAGCGCTTACATCATAGGAATGCTGAGGTAAGCGCTTACATCACAAGAATGTCGATGTAAGCGCTTACATCATATTTCATCTCTTTTTGATTTTTCTTTCTTTTGTCTACTTTCATATACAACAATAGGTTTGTTCCTATCAATCTCCCCCTCAAACCTATGTTACATCAAGAAAAAAAAAATTTGTTATTCTCTGGTGGTGCCTTCACGCTATCAGTCTTGAAGGCTAACTGAGGCAGCGCACAGCCTCCGTTTGTCAACACCGACAACTTTGGTCAACATGTCTGACGGGTTCTTTGATCCTGGTATCTTCTGCAGGGAAAGAGTTCCTTCATTTATCAACTCTCGGATATGATGATACCTCAACTGGATATGCTTCGATCTTGCATGAAACACTGGATTCTTGGCAAGATGAATTACACTCTGGCTATCGCTGAAAAGCTCACAATTGTCTTGCTCTTTACCTAGCTCTTTAAGAAAATTCTTGAGCCAAATCATCTCTTTTCCAGCTTATGAGATTGCCGTGTACTCTGCTTCAGTGGTAGATAGAGCAAAACTTTTCTAAAGTCTGGACATCCAACTAACAGCAGTACCACCTAAAGTGAACACGTAGCCAGTGATACTTTTTCGACTATCCAGATCGCCGCCTAAATTTGCATCAGCAAAATCTTGTAAGATAATATTGCTCCTTTTAAAACCAAGTGTCATACCTGAGGTGCCTTTAAGATATCGCAATATCCATTTTATACCTTCCCAATGCTCCTTTCCTGGATCTGACATGTATCTACTGACAACTCCAACTGCATGGGCTATGTCAGATCTAGTGCAAACCATAGCATACATCAAACTTCCTACTGCTGAAGCATACGGAACTTTGGACATGTACTTCCTTTCTTCATCTGTCTTAGGTGATTAGTCCTTTGACATATTAAGATGGCTTCTAAGTGGAGTACTTCTGGTCTTTTGCATCATGAACACTGAACCTGCTTAGTACCTTCTGTATGTACTTTTCTTGAGACAACTTTAAGGTTCCTTCTGACCTATTTCTGGTAATCCTCATCCCAAGCATTTGCTTAGCTAGTCCTAAGTATTACATTTCGAACTCCTCCGCCAATTGTTGCTTAACCAAGTTGATCTCATTTATGCTAGATCCTGCAATTAGCATATCATCAACGTACAACAGTAAAATGATATAGAATTCATCAAGATTTTTGATATAACAGCAATGGTCCATCTCACATCATGTGAAACCATTTTTATGCATGAATCCATCAAATTTCTTATACCATTGTTGGAGAGCTTGTTTCAAACCATACAAACTCTTCTTCAACTTATACATAAGGTTTTCTTTACCAGAAACTTGAAAACCTTCAGGTTGCTTCATGTAGATATTTACTTCAAGGTCACCATGCGAGAAAGCAGTTTTAACATCTAGCTGCTCCAAATGCAAATTTTCTGCAGCTACAGTACTTAGCACCAACCTGATAGTAGTTAATTTGACTACATGAGAGAAGATCTCGGTGTAGTCAATTCCTTCCTTCTGCTGAAAGCCTTTTACTACTAATCGTGCTTTGTATCTCTTCTTACCATCATGCTCTTCCTTGACTCTGTACACCCACTTGTTCTGCAATACCTTCTTTCCTTTTGGTAACTCCGTAAGTATCCATGTTTTATTCTTTTGAAGAGAATTCATCTCTTCTTTCATGGCTAGCTTCCATTTATCAGAGTCTATCACCTATATTGCTTCAATAAAATGCTCTGGTTCTCCAGCATCAGTTAGAAGTAAATAGTGAAGAGAGAGAGTTAACCTATCTGGAGGATTCGTGACTCTTTTAGATCTCCTCAATATAGTTTCATGAGTAACAGAATCCGAATTTGATTCAGGTCCTGATTCCAGATTTGGTTCTGCATTTGATTCTATCTCTGGTTCCGGTTCTGGTTCTGATCCAGGTTCGGCTTCTAGTTCTTCTTCAAATTCCCCTTCTAGTTCTTCATCTTCAATTTCAAAATCACTTGTAATCCTTCTAGCCACTTCATTTTCTGAGATTTCTTCTAACTCAACTGTTTTAGACATTGTCTGTTTGCTGGTGTTGGTTGGTTCTACTTTAAGCTTGTCCTTGTACATCACATTTTCATTAAATGTGACATTCTTGTGTCTTAGTATCTTTCTATTTTGATCATCCCAAAACCGATAACCAAAATTATCATCAGCATAGCCAATAAAGAAACATTTCTTGGGCTTTAGGATCAAGCTTATCTCTATCATTAGAGTTTACATGCACATAAGCAACACAACCAAAAATTTTCAGATGTGAGAGAGTTACCTCCTTTCCTGTCCATACCTCTTCAGGAATTTCAAAATTCAGCGGTACAGAGGGTCCCCTGTTTATGAGGTAAGCTGCCGTATTAATAGCCTCAGCCCAAAAATACTTCGGCAATCCGGAATGTATTCTCATACTTCTCGCTCGTTCATTCAGGGTTCGGTTCATCCTCTCAGCAACACCATTTTGTTCCGCTGTTCCAGGAACTGTCTTGATCATTCTGATCCCATTCTCCGAGCAAAATGCTTTGAACTCTTGGCTATCATACTCTCCTCCATTGTCAGACTTCAGACATTTTAACTTTAGACTTGTCTGATTTTCAACTTCAGCTTTCCATCTTTTAAAGGTAACAAACACATCAGATTTATTTTTCAGAAAATAAATCCATACCTTTCTTGTGGAATTATCAATAAAGGTGACATAATAGCGTGAGCCTTCTAGAGAAGTTACAGGAGCTGGTCCCCACACATCTGTATGTACTAGTTCCAGATTCTCTTTCTTTGGCGTCCTTCCCACCTTTGAGAAACTAACTCTCTTTTGTTTCCCGTAAATGCAATCTTCGCACAAACCTAATTCAACATGTTTTAGGTTTGACAACTTTCTTTGGATGCCAAAAGCTTCATTCCCTTCTCACTCATATGCCCGAGCCTCTGGTGCCACAATGTTGTATCACGACTATGATCAACTGTTGATATAGTGTCTCTTTCTATTGCAGTTGCATACATTGTTCCCCTTTTGAATCCTCGTGCCACAACCAAATTTCCTTTGGTTATCTTCCACGATCCACTGCCGAATGTTGTTATATATCCTTCATTGTCAATCTGACCCATAGATATCAGATTTTTCTTAAGGCCAGGAACATGTCGTACATTTTTGCAATTTCCATAGCGTGCCTTGTGAAGTCTTTATATGAACTTCACATTTTCCGGCAATGTCGAGAGGTTCGTCGTCTGCTAGATAAACTTTCCCAAATTTTCCAGCAATATAATTATGCAATAATTCTTTGCATGATGTAGAGTGAAAGGATGCACCTGAGTCCAGAATCCAAGATTCAGCTGGACTGTCTGCACAACAAATTAGTGCATCACCGACTTGTTCAGCAATTACATTTGCTAAATTTTCTTCCTTCTTCTTCTTTGGTTCTCTACACTGGCTACTGTAATGACCCTTTTTATCGCAATTCCAACAAGTAATGTCCTTGCGATTTTTGGATTTTCCTCTTCTCCTTGACTTTGATCTGCTACGATCATGACTCTGTCCTCTTTGGTTGATTCTCCCCCTGCTTTCGGTACTAAAAGCAGATCCTAGGGAATCACTTGATTCTCTTCGGCGAATATCTTCGCTTAGAACCAAGTCTCTAATATCACTCAATTTGAGTTTGGTACTTCCTGATGAACTGCTAACTGCAGTTACTGTTGCAGTCCAACTCTCCGGTAGAGATGATAGTAGAATCAACGCCCTAATTTCGTCATCAATTGTTATATTAAAAGAACTCAACTGAGTTAATACCTTTTTAAACTCATTGATATGTTCTGTGACTGATCCACCTTCTGTCATCTTTAAGTTGAACAATCGATGCATCAAATAGACTTTATTTGAAGCAGATGGCTTTTCGTACATATTTGATAACGCCTTCATCAGGCCTGCAATGGTCTTCTCATTAATGATGTTAAACGCCACATTTCGTGTTAGTGGCAAACGAATCACACCAAGAGCTTGGCGATCTAATAGATCCCAATCCGCTTTGGCCATAGTCTCCGGTTTCACCTCGGTGAGAGGTAAGTGTAATTTTTTCTAGTACAAATAATCCTCTATTTGCATTTTTCAGAATCCAAAATCTTTGTCATTAAACTTGTCAATCTTAACCTTCCCTTGTTCCGATGCCATTTTTCACAAAAAACAATTTATGTGAATAGTGCTTGTGAATAATAACGATGATCAATAGTGTCGCACTATTCTTGTGAATAGTACCTGCACCAATACTGTACTTTTCTACCAGAAATACATTGCCTGTGCTCTGATACCAGTTGTTGGGAAGCGAGTCAAGCTAATAAAAAGGAAAGAATATTTAAGAGAGAAAAGCAATAAATTGCACAAGACAAGATTTACATGGTTCGATAATTTTTGCCTACTCCACGGCCACACAAAGAATAGCTCTTTATTAACTGAAGAGAGAAATAAGAAGATTTTGGGATGATCTACAAATGAAAATGTAGACCCCTATTTATAGGCATTTGAATGCCCTGCCGAGGTAAGCGCTTACATCATAAGAATGCTGATGTAAGCGCTTACATCATAGGAATGCTGAGATAAGCACTTACATCACAAGAATGTCGATGTAAGCGCTTACATCATATTTTATCTCTTTTTGATTTTTCTTTCTTTTGTCTACTTTCATATACAACAATAGGTTTGTTCCTATCAAGGTTCTTGTTTTATATAGTAGAGATTAGGTGATGGAAGAGTGGGGAATATAGGTGGGGAACATGAGTGAGGAAAGTGGATAGCGAGCGGGGAAAGTGGGGGAAGTGGGTAGTGAATGGAGAAAGTGGGGGAAGTGCGCAGTGAGTGGGAAAAGTGGGAATAAATTCAAACATGGTAAAAAATTAGATGCTCATACCGACCAGTCGTCTCATGAGTTACCGCTCCGTTTTCCCTATTTCTGCTTCTTTATGCTTCGTTACCCGTGTTTTTATGTGCTCGAGTTGATTGGTTTGAGTTCAGAGTGAATTTGGTAAGAAATGATACACTTAGTCCCTTTTAAGAAGGCTTAAGTTGGAAAAGTCAACCGGTCGTTGACTTATGAGTTAGAGGGCTCGGATGTGAGTTCCGATGGTTCGGTTAGCTTCGGGAGGTGATTTGTGACTTAGGAGTGTGATCGGAAGTAGTTTTGGAGGTCCGGTGTAGAATTAGGCTTGCATTGGCGAAGTTACTATTTTGGCGAATTCTAGTAGATATGTGAGATTTTGATCTGAGGGTCGGAATGAAATTTCGAGAGTTTTTATAGCTTTGTTATGTTATTTGGGATGTGTGTGTAAAATTTCAGGTCATTCGGAGGTGTTTTGGTTGGGGTTTTTATCAAAAGCGTGTTTCGGAAGTTTTTAGAAAACTTAGGCTTTAATTCGATGTGAATTGATGGATTTGGTGTTATTTGAGGTGTTTTGTAGATTGGAAAAAGTTTGAATGAGGTTTTAGGGTGTGTTGGCACTTTTGGTTGAGGTCCCGAGGGCCTCGGGGTGATTTCGGATGGCTAACGGGAAGTTTTGAGACTTTGAAGATTGCAGAAAATTGCAGCAGCAGTTGCAGACAATTTTGGTCTTCGCAATCGCGTGAGGTCCCTTGCGATCGCTTAGAAGGTTTTTGGAGGGCAGGTGTTTTGCTCTTCGCGTTCGCGGTTAAGCGTCCGTATTCGCAAAAGATCTTGATCTGGTGCTTCGCGTTCGCATTGTATTGTTCGCGTTCGCATATAAGAGTTTTGGGGTCCAGTGTTATTACTCTTCGCGTTCGCGTGTATGGTCACGCGTTCACATAGTTTTGTGAGTGGAAGCTTCGCGTTCGCAAAGCCCCTGTCGTGTTCGCATAGTGTAGTTTTGGAAACTTGGAATTTTTGCCCTTCGCGATTGTGAGGCCTTGGCCACGATCGCGATGAAGGAACTACAGGACTGGGCAGTGAGGTTTTTAAACATTTCATCCGAGATTTTTAGTCATTTTTCCACCCTAAGCTGAGTATTTTTGAGAGCTCTTTGAGGGAAATTGAAGAGGGATTCAAGGAGAAGTGATTGGAGGTAAGTTCTATGAACCAAAACGTGATTATATTGTGAAATTAACCTAGAAATTCATGGAAATTTAGCTAAAAATGGAAGAACTAGGGCTTGGGATTTTGAGATTTTAAATTGGGATTTGAAGGGCCATTTGAGGTCGGATTTGAGAGCTTTTGATATGTATGAACTCGTGGAAGGTTAAGGAACCCGTTGATGTAAAAATTTCTGAGTTTCGAGAAGTCGGACCAGGGCTCGGGTTTTGCTAATTTCAAGATTTTTGATATTTTCGATTGTTTTCGCTTGGGTTTTGTTCCCTTAGCCTATTGTGACGCATTCGTTCTAGTTTTGGTCAGATTGGACGCACGAGGAGGCCGATTTGAGAGGCAAGGGCATATCGAGCTAGAGCTTTAGCCGGTTCGAGGTGAGTAATGAATGTAAATGATATCCTGAGGGTTTGAAACCCTGGATTTACACATCGTAGTACTATATTGAGGTGAGACACGCGCTTGATGATGAGCGTGGGGTCGTTTACTATTAGGGATTGTGACTTGGTCCATCCCGATTGATGCTTTTACTGCGTATTTGATTGAAGCTTAATTATTATCATCATTATTTGGACTGATTGCCATATTTGGGCTTCGTGCCAACTATTTGAGCCCTTCGGAGAGTTTTTATCACTATTTCCTTACTGTTTTGATTTACTACTTGAATCAGTCGTACCATTATCTACAATTTACAACTCAGCCACTTTTACTCGATTTTTGAACCTAAGATTATATGTTAAATGATGTTTTGGGCTGAGAACGACTGTTTTACTAATGCCCGAGGGGCTTATATGATTTCTGGACTGAGTATGGCCAAGGGCCAGATGTGAGGATATTATGGGATTGGGTTGCGCGTCGCCGCAGTGTTATACTAATATAGATATGAGGCTGAGGGCCTAGATTGGTGCCACGAGATGGCTTGTTATTGCGCTTTGGCCGTAAGGGGCCCCTCCCGGAGTCTGCACACCCCTAGTGAGCGCCGTCGACGATAAATATATGGATCGGGCTGCACGACGCAGCGGGTACTATAGGATATCGTTCTATGTGTTGACTTTCTTTTACTGTCTATCACTTAACTGCTTACTTGTTGTAGAATTTTCATGTTTCATCTCCATCGGTTTATTGCTTTCATATTACTTGTTTCAAACTGCCGCATTATAGATTATTCTGTGTTTCTCCATGATTTCTTATTCTCAGTCATTATTTATGCTTGTTACTCACTGGGTCGGAGTACTCACATTACTCCATGCACCTTGCGTGCAGATCCAGGTCATCTGAGGCTGAGTGAGGATTTTCAGTTGAGCAGCGCATATCCGGGAGCATCGAGGTAGCTGCATGGCATCCGCAACCCTGATCTCTCCCTTCTATCATTTTGTTTTATCCGTATTCCCTAGATTGATATGTATTGAGTTGATAAACTTGTATTAGAGGCTCAGACTTGTGACACCAGATCTGTTCGGGCTATGAAGTAGTATTATCATTTGAATTTACGCATATTTACCTCTTATTCCAGGCTTTTATTATGATAATTTGGCATTTTAACTGTGTTAGTTAATAATGAACCTTATAAGAAAACGGGTTGAGGTTGTTAGTCGGTCAGGCGTGCCTAGTAGTGTGTTGGGCGCCATCATGACCGGGGTTGGGGTCGTGACAAAAAGCATGACACATATTACCCGATTGAAGAAGAAACTAGGTGAGTGTCACGACCCAAAATCCACTAGGGGTCGTGGTGGCGCCGGACACCTCTGTCAGGCAAGCCAACTAAATTATTAGTTAAATTCTCTTTTAATACTTTTAAAAAACTAGGATTTTTCATTCCATTTTTCATAATTAAAACAATCCCTGCTTCAATTCAAATTAAGCAATAACTACTAGTACGCATCTTTCAAAAAAAATATCCCAGAAACCGGTGTCACAAGTGCATGAGCATCTATTGATAAGGAAAATAAAATACAACATCTGTCCGAAATACAGTGGACAGGAAATAAATATATAAAAAAATGCTGAATGGAACTACACTAGCTGCGGGTCGCCTCGAACAATGCAGCTCACCTAGTCCCAGAATCATCTGCGCTGCTATGCCCAGTAGGCCGCTAGAGGTATATATATACCTGTGCAACAAAAATGCACAGAAGTGTAGTATGAGTACGTAATCAACGTGTACTCAATGAGTATCCCGCCTAATCTCGAAGAAGTATAGACGAGATGGCCAACTTCGACACTCGCTAGAGGTCAACTAACAATATTCTAGAAATGTGAGTGAAATCATGGATTTATATAGTAGTTTTAATTCGCGAAGCAAGAAAAATGGTAAACACCTTCAACAAATAGTCAGGGGCTTTCAAGGTTTATTCTTTATTATTTCATCAGTTTATATCAAGCCACAAAGGGTAAATTTCACGTTTAAAAATCCTCAAGCGACAAATACATGCGCAAATCACACCGAGGCGACTGCCCGATCCAACATAAATAAATGTGCACTTGCTGAGGGTCGACGACGCGCCTATAGATGCATCTATTTAATCTGCGGAGGTGTTCGGCCCGTTCCAAAATAAACACACACAGACAGTCAGTCAGTCAAGAAGTCAACATGGAGCAATTATCCAAGAAAAGGCCAATTTTCTTTAATAATTTGAGAAAACGAAGCTTAAGTCTTTTCAGAAATCCATTTATTAATTTAATGTGATTTAAGCAATTCAAGCCATCAATGGGTTCACAATTAATCCAAATATAACATGCTTTTGGGTCCTAGACTACCCTGACAATAGCATAATAGTAGCAACGCACAGACTCTTGTCACCTCGTGCGTACGTAGCCCCCACAAATAGGAGCACATAATCAATTTAACTCACCTATGGGGTAAATTCCCCCTCACAAGATTAGAAAGGAGACTCACCTCGCTCCGAAGACTCATAATCGGCACTCTACATTCTTCCGAAGGCTCGAACCAATGCACAATGCTCCAAAACTAGCCAATGGTCATACAAATCCATTAATATATGCTCAATTAAACTTTACAACCCAATTTGTAACAATTCCTAATCCCGAACAAAAAGTTGACAAAAATGCCCTCGGGCCCACTTGCCCGGAATCCGAAATTTTTTGAAGATAAACTTTGCCCATGACCTTAAGAACTCAAATATATAATTTTCTTTGAATTCCATACTCAATATCGTGGTTAAATTCCAAGAATAAAATTTCTAGGTCTTCCTACCAAAACCCCAACTATTTCTACAAAATTTCATGCTTAGATCCACACACATTTGATGTATTAAACTCAAGATGGGTGGGGATGACTTACCTTATCATTGATGATGAAAACTCTCTCTTGAAGCTCCCCAAAAATTGCCCAAGCCATGAAAAATATGCGAGGAATGGCCAAATTTTCGATTTTAAAACAACCATTCTGTCCCAGCTATTTCCGTTTCTGCGAAATAATTTCCACTTATGCGGTTCCGCTTTTGCGATAAAAGATGCCACTTCTGCGGTCCTAGGCTCCAGCCCAATTTCCGCTTCTGCGGACGGCCCACCGCATATGCGGTTCCGCTTTTGCGGATCTTGGGCCGCTTCTGCGGTCCTGGGCTGCTCCACCTCCAGCCGTTTCTGCGGCTTCTTCTTCGCTTCTGCAGTCCCAAATCCGCAAAAGCGGAAATACTAGAAGCAGCAACCCCAGCCCCCTCTTCAAACTCCGGACTCGATCCTTTAACCACCTGAAATTCACCCGAGGCCCCCGGGACCTCAACCAAACCTGCCAACCAATCCCAAAACACGTTACGAACTTGCTCGAGGCCTCAAATCATATCAAACAACGCTAAAACCATGAATTACACCCCGATTCAAGCTTTATGAACCTTGAACGTTCCAACTTCTACTTCCGATGTTTAAACCTATCAAATCATGTCCGATTGACCTCAAATTTTGCACACAAGTCATATTTGACATTAAGGACCTACTCCAACTTCCGGAATCGGATTCTGACCCCGATATCAAAAAGTCCACTTCCGGTCAAACTTCTCAAAAACCTTCAAATTTCTATCTTTAGCCAAATGGCTTTAAAATGACCTACGGACCTCCGAATTCACTTCCGATCGCGCTCCCAAATCCAGAATCACCATACGGAGCTTTTACCAGTCTCGAAACTCCAAACGGACATCGATAACAGTAAAATGCACTTCAAACCAAACTTATGAAATTTCTTCCAAAATGCTAACTTCCACAATAGGTGCCAAAACGCTCCGGGTCATCCAAAACCCGATCCCGGCATGCGCCCAAGTCCAAAATTCTCATATGAACCTGCTGGAATATTCAGATCTTGATTCCGAGGTTGTTTACTCAAAATTTCAATCTTAGCCATTTTCTCTAACTTAAGGCTTCTGAAATGAGAATTTTCATTTAAATTTAACTCCGATCTTCCTGAATTTCAATTCCGACCATGCGTACAAGTCACAATACCTGAAATGAAACTGCTCATGGCTTCAGACTGCTGAATGACGCGCTAGGGCTCAAAATGACGGGTCGGGTCGTTACATTCTCTCCCACTTAAACATACGTTCGTCCTCGAACGTGCTGAGAACTATACTGAAGTAGTCTGAAAGCACTGTTTAGCACCTCATGCACCTTCCTGTGCTACCACAACTTAGTTGAGCACATTAGCTCGATAGATTCTGAAGATATTCCCTTTTATTCAAGCAAATAAGCCTTAGAGCCCAATTCCAATAGCCGAAATTCTATGCCAGGCCTGTTTCCAACATACGATCAGCATATCACTCACTACACGCTGTACTCAAACCTGGCTGCATAACTTTTTTGGATTCTTACTTTGCAACACTTAATGCACAGAACCACGATAATATTTTCTGATCAACTTAGCCAAAATTCAACGAATCAGATGCTCCCATTGCACCTCATGACACACGCAAGTCTTACTCTAACTCTTACAATACCTCCACGACGGATGAGATGTGCCGAAATTCATAATCAACTGCCGAGCCAAACAATCATTGAGTCTATACTTCTGACAAGAAACATTACCACATTCTCAACCAATAATGATCTTTGCTCCTTAATATACTTCATATAATTAGATTGCACTGATCCTAAATCCCATAATCTCGTCTCACCCAGTACGGACTGCTCAGGCAATAAGCCACTCCGAATGCAATCAAAAGTCTCATATGACGCCACAATGTGCCAATAGGCCACCAATCCGAACACAACACAAACAGAAAATCAAACTCTAGAAGGAACTACATAGCCCCCGCACTAATACGGACTTTCCTTAGAATATAGGAAGCGAAACACACAAAAAATAGCATATGGAAAACCAGACTCGACATCACACTGTTGGGGCGCGCAACCCGATCCAAATAACATACCCATGGCGGCGTGCCACCCGATCCACACATAGATCTCACATAAGGAAATTGCACTTTGAGGTAAATCTGCTCATTACAAATAAAAATATCGAATTTCGATCGCAAGCACGCTAAGTGAATAATACCATCCCTGAGAAAACACATAGCTCTATCGGCTACAAAACTCAAGCACAACTGAGGTACAGTACAAGATCTGAATCTCAAGAGTTTTGCTCATAATACGACATTCCCGCGTGGGTCCTCAACACATACACAATTTCTCAAGCCGTCTCACAACTCACGCGGCATAATGTATCACTTCATGAAATATCTGACAACGAGATGACATCCTGACTACTCCATAAGGAGCGCATTACTGAAATGAACACAACTGGCCTGTCATAGAGCCCGTATTCACATTTAAACCCATCCACCGACCTCAAGTCGATCCTGATCACATCAAATTAAGCCAATAATCTTTCAAAGGTCCATACTAATTTTCCTCTTCTCATAACACACAAGAACAACCGTCATAACTGGAGCAAACCTCATCGGTTCATAACCCAATAAACAAAGTGCCCTCCAGGCATAAATTCTCAAAGTAATGATATTACCCAAATTCCTCATACTTGATTTAAATCTTTAGTCAAACAAGTGGCTACATGCCACACTGGTACAATCTTCCCGTGGAACACGTTCCCACAATCTTTCAAAATAAATAACGGGTCCGCACATCTAAACCATCGGCCGCACTAACGCTGAGAAGTGATCAAGAATCCTTAACCAGAATGCAAAGCGTCTTTTACAACACATCGATCTCCGGTGACGCTGAATACAATACCAATTTACTTTAAACATTCCACCCTCCTCTTGCTCATCCGAGCTTGTGACATCCTTACCAGCACCAAACTGCAACCTCGATCCTCACTTCGAATTTCCATGCTACTCACTGCACCCAACGTGCCAACATACGATAGGACACGATTTTCATCGCAACTCTGAAATCATTAATATTTCAACACTTCATCATATAAGAACTTTGCACTTAACTCACTTTAGGAGAATCATAGCAACACACAGGTAAATTCCCATAACCGTAGAATATGCAAATCAGCAAGTAGTGGTCCAAGCCACCATAGCCCTTCCGGAATCCGCTTCCACTTAACAAGCCATAACAGAAGAATGTTTCTGAATAACATCAATTACGGCGACCGATAAGCCTCACACGTACCGCCACAAATCATACACACAACTTGAACACGCTGAATTACTGATCGGTGGCCCCAATATGCCAATTCAACTATGTCTAGTCATTCTACCTTCTTCCAATTTATCCTTGCTTGCCTTAGAAATAATACTAACTCCATTCGACACATAATATACTCCATTTACACTCACCCCGAGTGACCTTGCATCACGAAACCATGCTGTCTCAAATCCCACGAACTACTTCATATCTTTCAAATGCTACACCACAAGTCAAAATATCATAGAACATTCTGGGCACCTTCTCATAAGCTGCTACAAAGCTTGATTCTTAACTGTACTCATAGGCTCGAAATCATTGGGCACCACACTTTAACTTCTGAATTCACTAGGACCATTATTGAGAGCCACCCGCTCTGACTTGGTCCCGAATATAATTCACTCCATAAATCGTATAACACACGAATACTCTCTCGGCGAAGCACCTGGCGAAATCACTTTCTCTGAAACCTGTATCTATACAAGGCATAAATCCTGAACCTTTTTCCAAGTCCAAACATGAGACAATATGGCCAACCATACATGCCTCCAACAATTCATTCGCTCAAATTACCACTAATGATCTTTTCCCGTAGTCGAAACAACCCATCGATATGCAGATAAATGGAAACCTCGCAAGTAGTTAACCATGCAACCCAATCTTAGGCGGTGGGACTCTCCCACTTAGCTTGAAGCCACTATTACACAACTCTGGAACTCACCAGAATTCTTTATCTCTTGTTGACATAACCTTACGCAATCATCCGCCGCAAATTCTCGGAAATCTTTCTGTAAATCCCCATCTTTCATATTCTAAATCACCAATCACATTCGCACGACCGATCTCTTTGTTGGATAATCAATGTAACTCTATGCAGAAGCTTCACCAACCACGCGATTGCTAATCTTCTTACGGGAAATAACCCGCCTGCGAAAATCACTTCCCGATACCTTCCAAATGCTGCTGCATGGGATACAATCACTATGACATCAACAACCAAATCCTGAGTCCAAGCTCACTCTCTAGCTGCACCAGCCCGTTCACTCCTTGTGGATATCAATTAGGTTTGCCGCAACACCTTTCCAAATTCATAGTTATGTTGCGTCCTTCTTCATTCCAAGCAGCTTCTTCCCGTCATACCAAATCTCCTGCCGCATAATGGCCCATACTTCAATTTACATCCGCAGACTTCAATGGCCAGTTGCTAAAATCCCAGATCATTCCAAACTCTCCTTTGGCACGTATTCATCCTACTACCAAGTCCATATGCAACATCCGCCACTCTCCCACCTTGGGCAAACTCGCTTCTTTAATCAACCAATCGACCTACGCTTCTTATACCTGGCCTTCTAGAAGTTTTAAACACCACCTGACACTTCCCACACGTCTTTCCTCATACTTTGATGCTCATATGTTGCCTTAAATAAAATCTATCTTCGTGGCACTTGAACCCACAATTGCTGCTAACCTATAAACCTTTCCAAAGGTCATCTTTATCGAACCGTCAACATTAGAAATCCTGATTCGATCCTAAACCACCGCACCATGCGATATCTGACAGCTATATCTCCAATACTATTTCACAATATCTTGCCTTAAAGCCAAATTATGGCAGATTATAACATCGACGAACTTGGTACGTTCCATTAGGACCACGACACCCTCTCATAAAAGAAAGCTCCACCACGCTTGCAAATACCAAGCCTCATTACTTCCACCAGCCCACATCTGACCATTCTTAGTCCGACTGCCTTTCCCCTGCCGGGAATAAAATACTAAATCCCTTGATTACACGCTGAGTAAACCTCCCTTCAATTCATTCACTGCCCCGACACGTGGGCAAACATCCTACCATCACAACAACACTGTGGAATAATTGTACATAAGCATCATGGCGACCTGCGCCTAGCCTCAAGGCTCTTAGAAGTTCTGTTACTGAGCTGAAACAATAGAATACCCCTCCATAATACGACTATAATAGTCCAATCAACTATACCGGAAAAATCATCCCGCACCACATTTGTAGTGTCATTACAATCCTTCAATTTTTGATTTATAACAAGCGCCCGCGTCGCGTAATATTGAGTGGGAAGGAATCAAAGGCATAAGCCTCAAAGGAATTGAACCGCACGATAAGGAAATCAAGAAAGGAAGTACTCCTAACAGCCCTGTAGCCTCCCGAGGATAAGTACAGACGTCTCCGTACCAATCCGCGAGACTCTACTAGACTTGCTCATGACTCGTAAGACCGACGGGAACCTAGTGCTCTGATACCATGTTGTCACGACCCAAAATCCACTATGGGTCATGGTGGCGCCGGACACCTCTGTCAGGCAAGCCAACTAAATTATCAGTTAAATTCTCTTTTAATACCTATAAAAAACTAGAATTTTTCCTCCCATTTTTCATAATTAAAACAATCCCTGCTTCAATTCAAACTAAGTAATAACTACTAGTACGCATCTTTCAAAAAAATCATCCCAGAACCCCGTGTCACAAGTGCATGAGCATCTATTGATAAGGAAAATAAAATACAACATTTGTCCGAAATACAGTGGACAGGGAATAAATATATAAAAAAAATGCTGAATGGAACTACACTAGCTATGGGTCGCCTCGAACAATGCAGCTCACCTAGTCCAGAATCATCTGCGCTGCTACGCCCAGTAGACCGCTAGAGGTATATATATACCTGTGCAACAAAAATGCACAGAAGTGTAGTATGAGTACGTAATCAACGTGTACTCAATGAGTATCCCGCCTAATCTCGAAGAAGTAGAGACGAGATGGCCAACTTCGACACTCACTAGAGGTCAACTAACAATATTCTAGAAATGTGAGTGAAATCATGGATTTATATAGTAGTTTTAATTCGCGAAGCCAGAAAACAGGTAAACGCCTTCAAAAAATAATCAGGGGCTTTCAAGGTTTATTCTTTATTATTTCATCAGTTTATATCAAGCCACAAAGGGTAAATTTCACGTTTAAAAATCCTCAAGCGATAAATACATGCGCAAATCACACCGAGGCGACGGCCCGATCCAACAGAAATAAATGTGCACTTGCCGAGGGTCGACGGCGCACCTATAGATGCATCTATTTAATCTGCGGAGGCGTTCAGCCCGTTCCAAAATAAACACACACAAACAGACAGTTAGTCAAGAAGTCAACATGGAGAAATTATCCAAGAAAGGCCAATTCTTTTTAATAATTTGAGAAAACAAAGCTTAAGTCTTTTTAGAAATCCATTTATTAATTTAATGTGATTTAAGCAATTCAAGCCATCAATGGGTTCACAATTAATCCAAATATAACATGCTTTTGGGTCCTAGACTACCCGGACAATAGCATAATAGTAGCTACGCACGGACTCTCGTCACCTCGTGCGTACGTAGCTCCCACAAATAGGAGCACATAACTAATTTAACTCACCTATGAGGTAAATTCCCCCTCACAAGATTAGAAAGGAGACTCACCTCGCTTCGAAGACTCATAACCGGCACTCTACATTCTTTCAAAGGCTCGAACCAACGCATAATGCTCCAAAACTAGTCAATGGTCATACAAATCCATTAATATATGCTCAATTAAACAACTTTACAACCCAATTTGTAACAATTCCTAACCCCGAACGAAAAGTTAACAAAAATGCCCTCGGGCCCACGTGCCCGGAATTCGAAATTTTTCGAAGATAAACTTTGCCCATGACCTTAGGAACTCAAATATATAATTTCCTCAAAATTCCATACTCAATATCGTGGTTAAATTCCAAGAATAAAATTTCTAGGTCTTCCTACCAAAACCCCATCTATTTCTACAAAATTTCATGCTTAAATCCACACACATTTGATGTATTTAACTCAAGATAGGTGGGGATGACTTACCTTATCACTGATGATGAAAACCTTCTCTTGAAGCTTCCCAAAAATCGCCCAAGCCATGAAACATATGAGAGGAATGGCCAAATATCCGATTTTATAACAACCATTCTGCCCCGGCTATTTCCGCTTTTGCGGAATTATTTTCGCTTATGCGGTCAAAAATGTCGCTTCTGCGGTCCTGGGCTCCAGCCCAATTTCTGCTTCTGCGGACGGCCCACCACATATGCGGTTTTGCTTTTGCGGATCTTGGGCCGCTTCTACGGTCCTGGACTGCTCCACCTCCAGCCGCTTTTGCGGCTTCTTCTTCGTCTACGGTCCCAAATCCGCAGAAGCGGAAATACCAGAAGCAGCAGCCCCAACCCCTCTTCAAACTCCGGACTCGATCCGTTAACCACCCGGAATCCACCCGAGGCCCCCGGGACCTCAACCAAACCTGCCAACCAATCCCAAAACATGTTACGGACTTGATTGAGGCCTCAAATCATATCAAACAACGCTAAAACCATGAATTAGACCCCGATTCAAGCTTTATGAACCTTGAACTTTCCAACTTCTACTTCTGATGTTTAAACCTATCAAATCATGTCCGATTGACCTCAAATTTTGCACACAAGTCATATTGACATTACGGACCTACTCTAACTTTCGGAATCGGATTCTGACCCTGATATCAAAAAGTTCACTTTCGGTCAAACTTCTCAAAAACCTTCAAATTTCTATCTTTAGCCAAATGGCTTCAAAATGACCTACGGACCTCCGAATTCACTTCCGATTGCGCTCCCAACTCCAGAATAACCATACAGAGCTACTCCCAATCTTGAAACTCCAAACAGACATTGATAACACTGAAATGCACTTCAAACCAAATTTATGAAATTTCTTCCAAAATGCCAACTTCCACAATAGGCGCCAAAACGCTCCCGGGTCATCCAAAACCCGATCCGGGCATACCCCCAAGTCCGAAATCATCATACAAACTTGCTGGAGCCTTCAAATCTTCATTTCGAGGTTGTTTACTCAAAATTCCAATCTTAGCTATTTTCTCCAACTTAAGGCTTCTGAAATGAGAAATTTCATTTAAATTGAACTCCGATCTTCCTGAATTTCAATTTCGACCATGCGTACAAGTCACAATACCTAAAATAAAGCTGCTCATGGCCTCAAACTGATGAACGACGCGCTAGGGATCAAAACGACCGGTCAGGTCATTACCGTAAGGAGTTTGAGATAAAGGATTTTGGTGCTGCAAAGAAGATATTGGGGATGGAGATTACTCGAGATAGAAGGGTTGGAAAGCTGATGTTGTCCCAGCGGTCCTATATTGAGAAGGTCCTCAAGAGATTTAATATGACAGATGCTAAATCTGTGTCTGTTCCTTTTGCTTCCCATTTCAAGTTGTCTGCAGACATGTCACCAAAAATAGACGAGGAGATGAAGCAGATGTCTAGTGTTCTATATTCGAGTGTTGTAGGTAGCATTATGTATGATATGGTTTTCACTCGCCATGACATTTCACATGCTATTAGTGTTGTGAGTAGATACATGGCGTGTCCTGGTAAAGAACATTGGCAGGCGGTGAAGTGGATCTTGAGATACTTGAAGGGTACTGCAGATGTAGGCTTGACTTTTTACAAAGACAAGTTGATTGAATCCTTAGTAAGCTATGTCGATTCAGATTATGCAGGGGACTTGGATAAGAGAAGATCTCTGACAGTCTATGTTTTTACTCTTTCTGGTAGTGTCATCAGTTGGAAGGCGACTTTGCAGTCTGTCGTTTTTTTGTCTACCACAGAAGCTGAGTATATGACAATTACGGAAGCAGTTAAAGAGGCTATTTGGCTACAAGGCTTGATAAGTGATCTTGGACTAGCTCAGAAGAAGACACAAGTTTTTTGTGACAGTCAGAATGCCATTCATCTTACTAAGAATCAGATGTTTCATGAGCGGACGAAGCATATTGAAGTCAAACATCAATTTATTCGAGACATTATATCAAATGGGGTTTTTAATGTAGAGAAAGTGTCTACGCATGATAATCTAGCTGATATGATGACCAAGGCAGTCCCGGCCAACGAGTTTAGGCATTGCCTAGACTTGATTGGTATGTGCAGTACTCAATAGAGCCCTTGCGAGGGGTAAGGGCAAGGTAGAGAGACGTTGTTCCTGTTGATGAAGAGAATTCAAGTAGTCCTTGTCAAATTAAGAAACCTTTATCTTATATGTTTGGGACCTTTTGGGATCTATATATAGGGGTTGTAGTTGGGGATCCTAGAGATTGTACTGTGCTTTTCTTCTCATTCATAGTGAAAAACTCTCTCTGCTTTTGCCCCGAGGATTAGGCTTAGTCGAATATCGTTAAATCCTTGTATTGATTTTTCTTCTCTATCTGTTTTGTGTGTGATTGTGTGCTAGTTAACCCACGATATTCCGCATCAGTGATTATAGTCATGGAAATAGATGATGAAAAATTAAAAAAAATATTTTCCGAAAAGTATTTCCAACAAAAGCTATTCATTTTCCAGAAAGAAAGATGAGGAGTTCGTTTTTTGGACCATTTCACGCGCCTGGAAAATGTGAGGAACACTTGACTTGCCATGTCAACTTTTTGTGGCTAAATGGCACATATGAGATATGGTTGAAGGGCTCAAATGAAACGGACTTAAGATAGAATGTGTAAGTGAAAAGTGAGTACAACTTTAAGGGGTTGCCGATATATTTGGCCTTCTATTAATTTAAAAGATAAATAAATATCAATATAATTATAATACACCGACTTTATGGTTTAGCTTTTATTCTCTCCAATATTTTATATCCATGTCAAAAGCCTTTCTTAATCTACTCTCTTTGCTAAGATGTATAACCTTGTTAACTTTCTTTTACGCATATCTAATTAATGATGGAGAGAATTACACATAAGTACAATCAACAAATATACTTTGTAATTATGTGACCTATATAGAACTTTGCAAAGCTATAGCCCAAAAATAATAGATCAAGATTCAACATCCAACTCTAAATAGGTTCTCGAAATCACTATTCATTTCCCCTCCTTTAAAATCTCATGCTTCTAACTCAATTACTGAATGAGTAATTGTTACTCAAATGTTAGTTCAGCAAACCAAATCCATTTGGGTGTTAAAAATTAGTTTTTTAAGGTAATCAACCATTGTAGAGCAATCTTGAATAAGTGAGTTTAAATTTCGAATTTGATTTTGCGAGAAATTTAGAGTGGGTGTTGTTTATATTTGTTAGAAATATCTAAGGATGTTGTTTACAAAATTTGAAATCATGTAATGGAGATTTGGACTAGTTTTGAACAAGAATTGCATTTTTATATAAGGCAGGTACATTATGTATATAGGTCAATAAAATCGTGTAATAGTATATAAGAGGCATTTATCATACTATATTATAAGCATGAACACTTTTAGGTGAAATTAGTTTACTAAAATACCCTTTAAAAGCTGAATGACCAAATTATCCTCTAACTAATATTAAAATTACCCCCATTAAATGATATTTTATACATTAATTGATGCCTCTTTATATGATTTATTCCAGCTAATTACTACTTAATTATTCACAAATGAATATTAATAATAGCTGCATTTTACGTTATTTGAGTCTATATTTAGTTCTTTGGTATAAAGTACTATTAACTTTAAAACTTTGGGGGTCAAAGCATATTTTTCAGTCATTCTTTTAACTAGGGCAATCACATCACTTCTCCACCCAAAATAAAAAGTTAGTTGTTGAAACTAGGGCATACATTCTTCATTCAATGTATATCAGACAATCTTTTGCAACACTATGAGAAAAGTAGACAAATTTGAAAAATAAAATTATATCTTTGCTCCCTGGTCACAAAAACTATACTTGGTGACAAACTCTAATAATCAACTAGTTTCAACCAACAATGGATGAACATCTGATGAAGAGGTGGTAGTAGTTGTGCTAGTCCATGTGTAGTTAACTTCTGATATCACACTTCTTTCTTCTGTATTACCCTTAATATTTGTTACTGCTGCAGAAGGTACTTGTGATCTTATGGCTTCCAATGCTATGCTTACTTCCTTCATACTCGGCCTCTTCCTACCGTTCAAGTTCAAGCAACGATATGCTATATTAGCAGCTGCCATTATATCCTCCTTTCTACCT